>JAODAF010369376.1:0-15039 GCA_027574765.1 Molpadia intermedia
CACCCCACCCCCAACCTTGCTTTCAAATTTGACTCTTCTATACAGTTTTTTGCCTGATCACAAACTTTCAGTACCCCTCCTGATAATTTTGTTCCTCTATAAGTTTTGATCCCCAATCCACCAACCGTCTTTATTCTATTGTTTAAAGATTATGCTCTCTCCTAAATATCATATTCAAATACAGCACAAAATATGCCTTGAAGTCCATTTTTTGTCATCTTAGACTTTGCTTTTCTTAAACGTAATTTCTCCTTAGCTACAGACCAAAGGCACAAAAGAAGCATATGCTGATTTACATCCAACCATCTCATTAAATAATACATTTTAAGATTAAAATTAAGTATAAAATAGTTAGGAAATGGATTTGTAGTTTTATTTAGTATTTAACATTATCATATACATATCATATCTTTTTATTTTTTTACAAGGATCAATTTAAAAATATAATTATTTGTATGGCTTATTTAGTCCTATTATTATATATATTATATTTTTATATTTGGGTGTTAAATATATTGTTTACTTTCTTTACAAAGCCCTTTGTTATCCATTGTTTAATATTAAATTGTTACTTGTAAGTGAATGCCCCAGACAAACAAAACTAACTCAATGAGAATAGTATAGGATAAAATTATTACAAAATGAAAGTATATTTTGTTTTAAAAGCATTATCACAGTTATTTCCTACATTCTAGAATCTAATAATTGTGCTGATAATATTCTGAAATTTGGCATTCTAGAAATGTCATTATTTGTACAATTAATTGTAATTTTTAAAAACTTCAATAATTCAATTGTTAGAGGTATCAAATATTTTCATTAATATTATGGAGTTACAAACCGATGTTTCCGATCAAGACCCTTTTAAATGGTTTAATAAATCATTGGGATGTAACTGAATACCCCAGGCAAGGAGATAAAAGTAACTTCAAGAAAACAAAAGTGAAAGACGGGGGAAAGAAACAATCACGGAACAATGTCAGAGGTTAATTGAACTAAACAGGGCTTGAAATAATGAAACCAACAAAAAAATAGTTGCGCTATTCGTGTTTGTGATGGCATCTGAAAATAACAGACGTGACAGCAAAAACTGTCATTTGTTGTTTTTGAATTAGCCCATTTTCTTAAATCCTTATTTCAAGCCCTGGAATATTTATTCTACAACTATCTACTAAGATTAATAAGATGTTACTCATCTAAACAATTAGTTATTTATGAAAAACTAGAGGCAAGAATGAGGAATTCTCAATGACAAAGAGAAAATGATGAAATGGAATGCATCATTAAACAAAAACAATTCAAGCATTTCTGTGACTTCTTTTGTCATGGGTCATTGAACAATAACTGAAAAAAATTACTCTAAGTGATGACTTGGTAAATTATACTTGTAAATAATTTATAATGGTCGTAATATAAAGACCAAATTAGCCGATTCCTTGATTTATTTGTGTAGAAAACTTCCAAGATAAGGACGAAAGGAACATACTTACAAAAAGATTTTTAAACACAAAACAAACTAGGACAATATTAATGCAAGCACATTGAGAGTATATCAATAGTATGCAACAAACCTCCTCCAAAAAACTAGGATTATGACGGCTGCCACCAGTAGAGCGATGATAAAGATGGCAGATATGGCACCTGCTATGATGGCGTTTGTCAGAGTATTGCCATCTGCACCACCTGAAAGGAAAAGCAACAGATAATTGCACAATGTTTGTCGGAAGTATTAGTGGCAGATATGGCACCTGCCATCATGGCAACTGACTAACGTGACTCGGTATTTCGTATCAAATATAGAGTATAGATAATATAAGAGTATAGGAATATATGCCACGGCATGAAAAAACCATCAAGCTTTATCTGTATTAAATAATCAAAGAGACCCAATAAGAATTAGGGTGAAACATGGTTCCACAACATCACTCTGTGCCACCATGTGCACCAGCATATGCCACTTTGGCACTGTATCTTGTTGTTTGGGGGCCTGGTAGAAAGTTGAGAGGGGGTGGTGGCTATATCCATGGCAGGTCTATGTCAGGGGGGGGAGGGAGGTGATATTTAGGGTTCAACCTACCTATGTGATTTAACTTACCTTTAGTTATATAAATGACTTCTTCACTATAAATTCCTCTGCCTTCGTGGTTCTTAGCAGCCACCTATTAAAAATATAAACAAGTTTGATTCATTAATCAACAAATTCATTTAACCAGATGAAAAAATATATCGTAGATGATATCATCGTCAAGGAAGAAGAGGACACAGATAGACAAAATGCTTCAAAATACTATTAACAAGAGAAACAAGGAATATATATTATGTAGTGGGTTTATCATTAAGTCCTATGATATGTTTAATGTATGATCGATACATAGGATAAATATATGTATTGAACAATGAAAATTATAAAGATCTTAAAATACCCAGGGTTGTACCCTGGATATGTTATGGACCCTATGTGCTTATCTCATAATACCAGTATGATGAAATGTATGTTATGTGATGTTCTAATGCATGCACATTCATCATTATTCAGAGCTAGTATGTTTAGATTATATCTGATATAAGAACAAGACTCGTTGATTTGCATATATACATTTCCTAATCACAGATGCATCATGGGAAAATAATTCTCTCCAATTAAGATATCAACACACTCCAATTGCCAACGCATCTACCAGAAACACAAACCCTCGTTTGTGTTAAAAACAAGTCGGAATAATACTCCGAAACAAGCAGAGAAAACTATCAATAATGTCTTCACGATGACAGGGCATTCATTTGGCTTTCTAATTTCTACTTAAGATAAAATTTCCAGTAAACTTTCAGTTAGTGGGAGATAGATCTATCATTTTACTAATCAAGAATGAAAAGGAAGGAAATGGACTATGATCGAAACTAGGAAATAACAGATAATACCTGAATATTTTCATTTGGATTTCAATGCCTATGTAGAGCATTAAACATGTAACTTTATTAATAAAGTGTGTTTATTGTCAACTTAGAGTGTATGGTATACAATTTGCCTGTAATAAAATTTGATAGAAAATTTGGTAAAATGAAGATAACCTATCATTACTGTGATAACTTAATGATTACTAATGGGTAATATAATACGATACAAAAGCCCTTTAAAAACTGGTGATACTGGTAATCTGGGTACAGAAGACAAATTAAACTTATTTAAAATAAATAATATTATTCATATTGAGCCAGAATCTCTCTTCCCCCCCCTTTTTTGTTGGGGGGGGGGGAGGGGCGAGAGGGGGAGGGGCGAGGGACTGCTCATGTAGATACAAGGAAAAGTGGGGTATCATGGATACCAATTAAATCAACCATTAAGTGCCCTTCCTATTTCTGTGATAGATAGGGCATAATACACTGAAGGAAATGTACAATAATGACATAGCAGGTGATAGCTATATGAATCTGGTATTAGGTAGGCCAGGTTTTATAATATATTGGGTAAAGAATTCCGGCCATGTTCTAAATGATATTGGGGGGGGGGGGGGGGGGCAGTCAAAGGAAAATTGAACTATGAGTTATCATTTATACAAACAAATGGTCGCTTTTGTTTGTATGTATTGAATGTATTGTTTTTCATTAACATTTTCAAAATCATATTCCTCCCCAAGTACCCCTGGTATTAATGTTTGGATTGGGCCTATCACTCTTAATAAAAACATTTTTCTTTTCTTTAATCCCATAATTCAGTCTGTCGTTAATGATCCGGAAAGACAGCATTCCCTGCTACCAGCCTCTCACAGTATGTTACCACCTCAAACACCTCCTGTAATTTAAAGAGGGGGTGAAGCAGCATTGCAAAGAATGTGGCTCAAGGCTCAACTACAGTAAACCTTTAGTGACCCACCGAGAACTCCTAAGGTAAGCTTGCACATTTATCCTGATAATGAACCCATATAAACCCCTGTCACCCTCAGAGCCGCTCAGATCCTTCTCCAACATTGTTATGTTATTTTGCACCAAGCAGAATCTCGGTGATGGGCTTGAATATGACTGAGATTAACCGTATATTAATTCTACCAAAGGCCTACGGTTAAAGCCAGCTAGGGTTTGAGCAGTCCAAAGTAGAGCTGACTAACATTTTTCTTTCACTTTGACAGTTGATTTTGTGTTTCACTACTGCAAACACTCAGTACTGCAAACACATATTGCAGAGATACCGATTCCGAAGATCAGCCACTAGCCGGAAGAGCCTGGGATTAGACGACCGGGGCTAGAGGGCAGTAAGCAGGCGACGCTAAACATTGCCTCTCAAAGATAATACTCTTTCCATGAGTATTATGACAATGTCAAGATTCTCGGCTTTCCCTTTAACTCCATCGAGCAGTGATTTATAGCTCTATTGATCAGCAAGAGTTAATGTAGCATCGATAGTGAACTCCCCTCAAGCAGAAAGATCCACTATTTCAATGGTGACTAAAATCTCTCTGGTTGCGCTGCATGCATTTTACTCTGTGTCAGTTATGGGGGCTGTTTGACTGTGATTTAAATACCAGCTGTTGAAGACATCTAGACTAGTCTTGATGTTTACATCATACACTATTTATAGGTCTGCTTAAACCTACAGTAGCCAATAGAGAACATACAAAACACTTTACTTTTACAGTGTGATTAAACGGTGGTTCAGTAAACAATGTCTGTATGTGACCAAGATTAATAAGGTTGTGATAGGTTTTCAAAACCAGATGACTATTGGCCATGAAAACCAACAAGTAAGTATAAGGATCTTTATAACCCTTCATTTTCTTAAGAGTCAAAGTCAACAGAACCTCTAACAAGTATGAAACTGAACAACGTAGATGTTGGGTGTCTTTCTTCAATTAAAATTATCATCATTTTCTAGAATAAAACTATGCTTTATTTTGTAAAACCTTCTAAATTTGAGATGATAACTAGAACATATTCATTACACAATTTTCATTTCATCACAAAACAGTTTATCCATCTTAGCTGTCTATTATGCAAATGTCTCATTAATATTCATTATATTTGTGTTATATATATTCTCTGTGCAGATACATTCATTTTTTGGTCATGTGTCTCAGCTTTAGTCTCAGTTTGATATAATCAATCCTGTTTATTTTAAAAATCATCTGCTTGAGGATACATACCATTGTGTGACCAATGTCTTCCCGTTTTGGTTATGAATATTTATAAGGTATTATGAATAATGTTATTCAACACCTGAGGATGCATTCATTGTCTTCCCTTTATCTTATAAACACATATATGTATTAAATGTCAAGAATACTAAAACTCATAAATCCTTATTAAATATTCATATATATTCATGCATATTCAACAATCCTTACCTCAAATATATACTCCACTCCAGGCTGTAATCCCTCCACGGATTTTGCTTCGCGCTCTCTGCCTTGGGATTCTTTATATTGGTACTTGCTTTCCTCGACAGTGAAGTCGCTACGGCGATAACGAATCTCATACTGGGCAATTCGACCGTTGGTATACTGTGGTTGGACCCAGTGGATAAAGACGGAATTCTCAGTAGACTGCTCGTCATCAAATTGAACCTCTCTTGGTCTAGAGGGCACTGTCGGAAGAAATGATAAATACATTGAAAGGAATGGTCCATGACTGACCGAAATAAACAGACTAAATTCAATAAATAGACAGAGGAAATACCATACACCTATGGTATTTAGTGTTGGCCTCCAATACCCGCCCGACAGGTCACTACCCAATTCTTTTATATATTTTTTTTTTTGGGGGGGGGGTTCCGTCGGGTATCCAGGTATCCGACCCGTAAAGACACTCGGGTATGCAGATCAAATTTTGCTACCCGGTGTAAACACTATGTGAATCATCCTAATCAACATGAAAACTGAACAGCCACTATTGTGGGCATCGTTGGCATCTTTGCTAGATTCAGTCCAAGCATCATGAGAAGCAGAGACTGCATCAATACTTATGCTTACAATGCTAATGCTTCCACCTGAAGTAGGGCATAGAATGATATAGCAGCATGGATTATATTAAATACACTCTTAAAAGCCATAAAATAATATCCACACCCTCTCTAAGAAACAAGAACGTAAAACTTGATTGACAACTAAAAAGATATCAGGTTCTAGATTTATGAGTATGTAAGCATCCAAAAAACGATTGCCAGTTTGAGATATAAGATGTATACGTTGTCTGCCGTAATTATTCGTACAATGCTAATTTATAGGGGGTAATCATCTAATGCACTGTCTGCCTGGCATTGAAGGAATGTGTATAGATGTATTTCTGTATGCATTTGATAAACACTTTTTTCTGAAACCAAAATACACTTGCGGATTCGCAGAATCTCTCTGGTAATTTATGGCATTCGTGCAATTTTGTTAATGGTCCACACTCTTATACACAAATTACAAAATGAATGGGTATAGCTTATTTGTTTCCAGCTTCCACTCAAGACAATGGTGACCACTGTGTATATAAGTGTTCATCCCATTTTTTTTTCAATTTGACAAATTGGCACTTTTACCAAGTAGCTCAGACAGGCGTAAAGTAGGGTGCTGTGATTCGAACTTCTCATTTGTAATATTTCAAATGGTTTTAGGTGTCTATGAATGGGGCAAACAAAAGTAAGATTTTCTATTTTCAAGCATAATTTGGTGGCAAGTAATTTTTTATGCTGTAAATTAAGTATGTCTTTGACAGGTTAACATCATACTAACACAGTGGTTTTAGAAATAAAATGTCAACGTTTAGCTATTTATGGTATCGTTTGTGGTTATATGACTTTAGGGTATCTGTGGTAGGTAGTACATTACAGAGACATGACCTACATATAGCTATGATAAATGAGTGTTGTTGACAGTACGAAAAATAAAGTGGAAATTTTCCTTTCTGTCTCTCATTGTGGGGCAACTTTATTGACTGCTGTCATATGACTTGACTTTCATGGCATGATTCTGGTAAGAATTAAACCTGATTGATCTTAGAATAAAATATACTGGAGTACCGATTACACAGTCAGAATGTACCACTCACATTCCTGGGGGAAATGTGTTTACGCTCAGTAAGGAAATGTTAGAATGACAAGTGCATGTGGATGTTGTCTGCCAGTGCAACCTAAACAACTTACAAATTCCAAGCAATTTATCTATTTCAGAAATGTCTAAACATTACTTGTAAGTTATGGGTAAAATTTGGGCTACAGAGCTACACAAATGTCTCCTATAGCCTCATAAAAACAATCTAATTTATAGCGGGAGGGTTATCAATCCTTTTTAAACTGTCTGGTGGGTGCAAGTAACTAAATCGTAGACCAAAATTGTTTATAACTGTGTCAATAGTTGAAGAAGGTTAGGGAGATGTATGGTCTTGTTTTTAGATTAAAAAACTTTTGACTGAGCGATGATTAAAATATTCAAAGAACAATGGCAAGACTCGTGGAATAATGTGAACCTACATTAAGGAACTGCTATGTTTGCAACATAGCCTCTCTTCAATGAAGATCATGTTCCGATTCTATATGTTGGCAAATTGGCATCTTGGGGGATGGGTAGATAGGGTCATATGATATCTGAGGCCAATAGGAATGAATAATGAATAAATACATTTCATATTCACACTTGAAAATGATCAAAATATCAACTACTAAATATTTATTGTAGGTCACAGTATAAAAGTCACTTAGCCACAGCAGTTAAAATATATTTTCTAAAAAGGCACTTTTTTTTGGTTTTAAATCATGTAAAATTTGCTTAAAGTTCATTGCTTGAATCTTACACATTTGAAATCATCAAATTGCATTTTTTATGGTAATTATTGTCAAGTAAATTTAAGTACACATATATCTAAAATCAACAAACATTTCAAAGTCTACTTTTTTGGGTGGCCATTTGTCAGTAGTTCAATTATTTAAACAGAATCAATCACATTGAACAATATGCTGATCAAACTATCAAATCAACCAATGTGGGGGGTGGGGTGGGGGAGAAGGGGGTACAATTATTATTTATTTATATTTAAAGCCTACATTATAAAATGATATCAAGAGAAATGTAATTTCAAAACAGAATTTTGTTGGGTGACTATACTTTATAGGCACTAGAGTATGGAAGGCTAATTAGCAACAAAAATGATTATACTTCCCTACAACTAAGTTGATACATCTGAAATCAATGAATAGGAACATATTATTCAATCCATTTGAAACAGTTCTTAATGCAAAGTTCTCTAATTCAAGTCTACAAAAATGTTGAGGTGTCGGCACTGGAGTGTGGAAGCCCAATTAGCTCTGCTACCTAGCCATCTGCCATTGAACCTAGTCAAATTATCCTCAATAATCCAGGGACCTAGCAGAATAGTTTAAATCATCTGTTGGAGGCTTTTAAATTTACTTCAGTTTCAGTTAAGAGACTTATTTTTAGTTTATTTTATCAATCGACTCAAATTGTACAATTGGGAATTTGATCAATTATCCTTTTGAGAGTTCTTAAGACAAAGACAATTTATCATTTTAGCTCTCGTTCAATTATACGGCAGTAAATTATTTCATGTCATCCTTTCGACACAAATTCCTTTATTAATTAAGGTATTTAAATGACTACCAGCATGGCAAGTGCTAAATTAATGTCAAGTTCAGCATCACTCTGCCAAATGTATTAAACAAGATAGCATATTTTGAATGTGCGCACCATAAAAATAATATAGCCAGGCACCAATGACTTAGGGGGGAATTAATTGAATGTTTAAAATCTCCTCCCATTGGTCATGTGAGAAGACCAGTGTTACAGCCCTAATATTAAAGCTGGTAAAATGCTACGAACCTGGTGATATCGTCGTGGCATTTGTAATGCTGAAGTAATCCTCTTGGCTGAGCTCTGAAACGGCACTCTTGGAGTGGACTTTGAACTCGTATGTTGTATGTGAGCCAAGGTTACTGATCACGGCCGTTGTGACAGGAATACTCTGCTGCGAAGGGGTGTAAACGGCATCAACTGGACATAGAGGGCACTCTATCCAATATGTAATGGTACCTTGACCTCCGGACTCTTCCGGTTTCTCCCAGAGTAGTGTTACTATTGAAGATTGTCCATCAACTACTGCTTTCAGGTTCACTGGTGCCTTGGGTGCAGCTGTAAAGATATAAAAATAAAAATATATATATATAATAATATATAAAAATATATATTTATGGTTAATTGTTGTTTCAAAAGTGGTAAAAAAGAAGAAAGACAATTTCTTCAAAATGAAGAGTGGTGACCAAGTTCACAGAACTAGGTGAGATAGGTCTAGGACATGAAAAACATTAGGCGGGAACAGTGTGACATGGAGAGGGCTTTAAATGAACCAATAATCAAAAAGATATCAATATCAACTTGGGAGAAAGATCACAAGAAATACACAAGTCTTAGCGGAGGCCGGAATTTAATTTAATTTAATGACAAATCCACTGCCTTCATTGATGGCCATATCTACTGTGTTCAGCATCACGCCCTCTATATTACCATAACAAACTTTAGATCAAGGATCCATCACAAGATCAGCTCCTAATATAGTCAAACACAATGAACAGCAATAAACACATCAATCATCGTTAACCCTCCAACTACACCCCAGAAACCTCTGATGAAAACCCTAACAGAAACCCTCAGTACCACTATTTATTATCTTATGTCACACCCACAAAATATTTACCATCAGACTTCACTGTTTTGAAAGTATTACCACTAGTGATGAAATATTACATGTTATAGACAAGTTAGAACAATTCCCACAGAGGTACAAAAGGCTGTTCCCAAGAACAGTGGGAAGAATGTTATTTATTTGTCTTGCTGTCCAAACAATGATCAAGTCTGCCTCACATTTCATCAAGTGGAAGCCGGCCTCCTGACTTTCCAGCTTGTTATTAGGATTTTCTTTGTCCTATTTTTTCTTTAAATTTATTACAGTAAAATATAATGTGCTTTGTGAGTTCACCGAGAAGTATGTCACCCAATCATGTGACAATATTCCATAGCTGTTCATAGCTGAACTATAACCAATGAATTTTATGTGAGGGACTTGATTGCAATTTCTATGACAACCTCTACTAACTTTGATATTAATGGGATGGGTGAAGAACTGTAACACATCCTTAACACAGGATGGGTAAAGACATGGGTGACGAAATGTGAGGCAATTAGAGGGGTATGAGATGGGCAATTGCCAATTAGAGAGAGAGGGGAAGGGGGGGATATGGCCAGATGGCCAATTAGATGGGGGTAGAATGAAAGTTGGGATGGGTGATGATGGTATGGGTGAAGGGTGGGGTGGAGTATGTGATGGTAGTGCAGGTAACATTTAGGACAAAAACCAGGTGTCAAACCCAGGCAGTATCAAGTTTCATGTTGTGTCCATTGGCAGTGATTGTGGCACACACTGATATGGGCGTTGGACTGATGTTTTCATACCTACCAGGCTTGCCAATTAACATATTCAATGGGGAGAGATGGCGGATGGGGGAGGGGTATATTGTAAACCCTTCAGCAATGACAGAAAAACATTTGATTCCTTAAAGAACAATTGTGTTTAAGTAAAATGCTTATTCCTGAAGAGTTCAAACTGGGCTACAAGGTTAGTTTTGTCTATAAACCATGAAAATGTCTATTAACCAGGTGCAGATTCTCTCTTCAATAAAAGAAATTAAGTGAAACTTCTTTCAATATTTTTTCACATCTCCGCCAGATATATTAAACTATGAATTATATGGGCCCACTTTTCACAGGAAGCAAACATAACCATAATGTCTTTCAGGTGGCTGCACGGGTATAAAATGCTTAAAATAACAATTCTTGAGAGTTAGGTAAATTTACAACCACGGGCCACCAAGGGGTATGAAATGGCTCACCAAACCAAACGTTCTGTCACAAAGAAACAAATTTCACATAGTTGTTCATCCGACTTCTGTTTTATTAGCATTTCAAGTATTATTTATCGGCAGGTACTTTCTTTTCAAAAATTGAAAAGAATAAAATGTTAACTTGGAAAGGTCAAAGGTCATCCAAGGTTATGGTAGAGAGAACAATAATTTATAGAAATATTACCATTTTGATCAAAAAATATGACACAGTTTGTTTATGTTAATAAAAAAGTCAGCATGAGTGTTTGAGGAAAAGTAGCAGCATTTGTGACCTTTTAACATGGGCTTTAAATTCGGAAAGACAAAAAAATAAAATAAATGGGTCGAGAAATGTTAATAAAATCAGAATAAAACTTACGAAAAATCATAAAACAGCTACAAACATAGTTAAATCGTTTGATGATATCATATACATCATGCCATCACGGTTCCCACACTATTGGTTCCAAGTACAGCCACCAAACAAAGCGGAAATTTAGGGTGGGGGGGCTAGGAGCAAGCGGTATAGCCCCAGTGCTATTCTGGCACAATACACAGGTACAAACAAACCTTTCATGTACGGCTCCTATAGTGGTTCTATTCCGTCAGTTGTATTCATATATCATGGTCCAAAAATTTAAGTCCTTTGTGTTTTCGTGATTTCAAAATATCACATTCCGAGATCAAAATCAACAATGTCTATCTTACTGTAAAATAATGATATTTCCTCTGAATTTTCACCATTTTATGTTATACTGATCCCCACTTCCCCTACCCCAACCCCCCTCCCCATCTCATAACCTCTGGTACTTTAAGTTTCTATACATCTGCATCCCGCTAGCTTTTCAATGCCAAGTATTCTGCATTCTATTTGGTGCTACAGAACACCCCTATATCGCTGGGAGGTAAATACATGTACCTCCTCCTGAGAAATCAAAACACCGTTCAGTCATTTTCATAATTTTCTGGCCATGTCTTCCCTTCCTTTAGGGGAGGTCACGACCTGTACATAGGATTTGACCTAAGCAGGTGCATATTTAATTTAATTTTTAGTCAGATCATGTCTGTAGTTAACCTTTACTGGTAGATTATAGCAACATATCCTTGGTTATAAGCCTAGTGCTTCAAGCAATGACATCACCAGACATTTCATACTGAACGAGGGGGGGGGTGGAGGTGGGGGGGACCACATTAACTGTTGTAGTTGTCATATCCCAGACGGTGATGCATACAGCAGCAATTGCTGTGAACACTATATCTGTCGATTCTCGGATTGGGTTTAATGGTTGATGAATTTAATCATCGATTTAATTGTTCCAGGATTCTATACCTATCATAGACAGTTGTATCATACCCTCTAGGTACTATTCATGTCTCCTATTTGAATGTAGGAATCTAATTCCTCAAAACTTACTTATTCTCCGTCGCATATGTTCCCTTTATAAAACAGTTAATTGATCTTTCCATACAATCAAATTAAAATGTGGGAAAAACTTCAAACAGCAAATTCTCCATTTTAATTATATCACATGCTATTAAAAACTTTCCCCACAGTATAGCACTCAAACCAGTATTCATCTTGCATAAGTTTGACGATCAACCTGTGACGCTATGGCAAACAATTAGTCAATGTTTCATTACTGGTGCGTTCAATAATTTGTCGGTTACTCCTTGCAGGAAATTGAATGATAGGTGGATGGGAATATCATGAGTAGAATGCAAACAATAGCACATTTAATTAATACTCCTTGAATGTTCATATACACACTGCTGCATGACTCACAGGCACAATTACGCACAAAGCATTAGAAATTAAACTTTCAAAATAAATTGTAACAAATTACCCTCCCCATTTAAAAAACGTAGGGTGTGGGAGGGTTGGTGTAATATTTTGCAGAATATTTTATGGTAGCTACAATAAGGTTGTAGGGGGCTAAGAAATTATGCTAACATTTTAAAACCACTATTGTGCCCATATTTTAGAGATGTACCAGACTTGGATTAGTGCAAATTACCACATCTGACAAATGTTCCTTCCGAAAATGTTATGAATGTTGTTCCCGTGGGTTATATTCTCATGGTGTTTTTTACCTACTTCAGTGAGCTACAACAGTTAGTAGATATATGCAAGATAGTTACTCAGACTATGGATAGTGGTTTGAGGTGTGTCCTAATTTTCCTCCTTGATGGGGGGAGTGACTTTCAAATTATCTTTGTTCTAGTTTTACTGACACAAATAAAAAACTGGCAATTTCCTGATTTCTTCTCAACCTTACTACACATTGAAAACAATTCATTCACAGAAAAGAAGTATTTGAAAGAATTCCCAGTTCCAGTCAGTTATCTATTAAAAGTTCCAGCCGGTCATTGATGATTCTTGCCAATCACAGTTTAAGATTAAATTCAGAACAATTACATTACAATATCTGCTCTAAATCATTAAAATTCTTGGAATGATATTTTGTATGATGATTGAAAAAGGTTTATAGCATATTTCATTTCTTGAAAAAAAGAAAATTCCTCTATTTTTTTAGCATTTGGGGCTGTAGTGTAACATCCACAGTTGCTACCTTACAGCCCATACACGGTGGACGGCCACGGATCTTTACACATTGTTCTGTTCTCGGAGTCAACCCATCATGTATACATGCTGCTCCATAGAACCAGTTAAATGCAACAAAATACCAATCCAAGTTCTTCCAACTACCATCTTAGGGCCTATTTCTTTCCACCATGAATCTCTTTAACAGAATGACAGTGGTCAATCTGCCCCAGGTGATAACCCCAACCTCTTTCCAAGATCTTTGCAATCACAAACAATATAGTTTTGAATATGTGTGGCTCACCACAAACAGATATACCCACAATACACCTGCTATATCAGTTCTGCCCTCAACCATGCAACAAGATACCTATGTATCATATATGAGTCAATGCCTCCACATTTTCAAATCCATTTACATATTAGAAACTATGTGTTGGTAATTTTGAAATCAACCAATAGCGCAGCTCCAAGCAGGCTCGAGGCATTTAATAAAGACTGACAGGTGTTTTAATGTTTCATATTCTACTTTGACATCCATTATATTATGTTTCAATTTACGTTTCAATTTTTGGCATAGAACGAACGAATGATATTGTCAGCCTGGAGAGAGAAACAGACCTGTTGCCAATTTGCAATCGCTTTCCATTAAACATAACAACAATATTTATCAATCCTGATAACATGTAGTAATTGCATTTAAAATCATTCCATAGTTGTTCATATTCTGTTAGGCAAAACAGAATTAAAATAACAATTTTGATAATCTATTTATAAACTCAGAATTTGAGGTAGTATCATTCTTTTAACTTTCATGTAAAGTCTAAGAAAATTAATTATTGGAATATGTCAAATTTACAACCATTTTGTACCCTCCTGATTCCTATATAAGTCCTAAATGACAGCTTAAACTCGGTGACGTCAGAACAGACCTTCATAAAGACGAAAGGATGATAGGCAAATACTTAGATGAAATGTTCAGGAAGAGTTGATTCTAAGGAATATGCCAGGTGAAAATGGAAAATTTGATCCAGTTGTTTTCCGAGATAACGAGATCTTGCTTAAAGAATCCAAGACAGTGCTGAATATTTTAATCTATAACTCAAAACAATTTTGACAAGAAAATGGGAATGGCCAGGTAAGTGCTTTTTTATAATATGAAAAAGAAAAGTAACATATGAAATATGCCATACATCAATGTCACTTGTGTGTATACTGATGTCCCTCGCTGTGTGAAACATGAAAGTAAAGCATTACGAAAATAATGGAACCATTCATCAAAAGTAGCTTTAATATATTTATATATATATTAATATTTACATTAGTGGCAGAGGCAGAGAATCATCTTTGATATTAAAACATTGAGTTTAATTTGTGACTTTGTTGAACAGGTTATAACTTTTATGGAATTCTCGGTTTGGAGGGGGGTCTCTTAAATGAGTAATAAAGTAAAACAAAATTGATGGCATTGGTATATTTAGATAATAATAATCAGGCAGTGCATTCAAAATGATATAGCCTAAGAATTGATAAAGAGAGGTGGATTGAAGTTTACGGTTCACCAGTGTTGGCGCTAAGGTGCGCGATTGCGGGATTCCCGCACTTTTCTTGCTGATCCCGCATTGGGGAATTCGTA
>JAODAF010370484.1:0-15038 GCA_027574765.1 Molpadia intermedia
CTATGAAATAACCTACTCCATATATACGCGATATATGGTTGGCCCCAAATTATTGGTTAAAGAACTTTAATGTGCTAATTATTGTAAATAGTTATGCTAATTGTATATAAAAGGCTGGAATTCATAAGAAAAGACGGAGATTGACGGATCTTTGTTGCGCACATTTTGGCATTCCATACCCTCAATCACTTCTCATTCCATTCGTTTTCGTCAACTACTAAGATCTGCTTTAATGTTCTCTACAGTTGCGGAAGGCCCCATGAACATAAATTTACATGTACAGGTAGACTTGTTACTTCCGTGGTTAATTTCAAGACGTTGGTCATTCCATAACTTATCAGCCCAAACTGTAACGACCTAGCGAATTTCGTAGAATTACTAGGACATTGTGCATGAAGGTGGTCTCTTGTGCCATTTACTAAAATCCCAAACCTTATTATAATACAATTATAGCAAATTTTCATATTTTGTTTTAAATTTGCTTTTAACGTGACGCCGCATACCTTTCATGAAGATTATGAAAAAAAACGTGCCTACATCTGTATAAGTGAAGTTTAACCGGATATTGGGTCTACGAATATACAGTAGGTGGAAAACAAACGTCGGTCGTTGGTCATTTATGTGTAATTTATATAGAAATCGTAGAAAACAATCCAGCAATGCTTATGACATAACACCATTACGTTTACGGATAGTTCCAATGTAAACCGTGGGCAAAATGTCTCTCGCTTTGCTTGAATTTCTTGACTTTATTTAATTGACTCGTTCTCTCGAAATTAATGTTATTATTGCATGAGGATCGAAAACAACTTTTGTCATTTTATATGTAAATACATAATGACACATTTGTTTTACGTCTTCTTTGTCTTACCCATTAAACTGACCTTCATATGCAGTCTTTATATATGTTTATGTCACTGCTTAATCGTAGATACATTTAAAAATATGATCTAGATTTGAAAATAGGGTAAGTGTATCGTCAGTTATGATTAGTCAATGTTTCATTATAACTCTCCGAGGTATTTAGTACACGAAATTTCCGAGTCTTTGACACCTGACTGAGCAGTTTGCCAATATTTAAGATTATTTATGTCTCATCACATCATTATATATCGTTTATTAATTTTATACTCTATGTCATTGAAATAGTCCCTAATTTCGCACACCTCCTAAATTTCGGGCACTAGTGTATATGTTGCTTAATTTACGGTAACTCTGCACGGTAATTTCGCACATAGCTAGTGCAAATCTTAGTACGTAAGTCAGTTATTTGACTGTTATGTTAGAAGAGCGTTACTATGTAATTTGTTCACCTGTCGCATATGTTCGTTAAATGTAAGATCCATCGTAGCATGAAATGCTTCAACTTCAGATAGTTGAATGTTCCATTCTTAAGTCAGCGATTGACGTCCTGTATGTGTCATTACTCTAATTTGTGTCTATGAACAACAATTCGTAGTTAATTCCTCATTTGTATACTACATGTTGAAGTTTCACGTGTCAACGAAAGCTTATGTGATTTGCAAAGTTACAAAAGTAAATTAAACGTTGAGCACATCGGTTTCTGGCCACTGTGTCAATATTTGTGGGAAAATGCATAAACTATTGTGCTCTATGTTTTTGTATTTTGTGATATTTCACTACACATGAAACAACCCACATATTTTATCGGTGTCTATATTGTGTGTTATGTTAATGTCATTCGTGAAAAACGTAAAGACAAAAAGAATTGATTCGATGTAAATGACATTATATTTTGCAAGGTTTTTCAATCTAACATATTGCAATATTCATTTACCCATTACTCATTTATGGTCGCCTCGAAGCTGGTAAAGGCATATAACCCTAGTTATAGTCACAATATATTAGGGACTAATTGCATTTTGCACTGATACTTCACACCCACTATTTTTGATAATATTGCCAAACTAATATGGCGATACATTTGAGTAAAAACGAAAGTCGTAAGAAACATATCATATTGCAGGCTACGTTTATACAAATATACACGTATGATGATCCAATTGTGACGTGGGTCTGACTACATGAATATATCTGCATGTACACGATGAGTACATTGTACTGTTTGTTATACCATACACTAAAACACACTATGAAATAACGCCTATGTGTTGTTTAATATAACAACGCGTCTTTCATTTAAATCCTTGGTACTCAAACTTCTCCCCACCGCTACCCACTTTATGGAGGCTAAGCCCAAGGCGACCCAAGTTTAACAGAACACCAATACGTTTATGGTGTGGGACATTGAATTTTTTTCGGATCTCACGTCCGTTTGAAAACCAGGGATTTAAATGAAGATATTGGTTCTTGTCCGTGATTCAGTCTTTTCAGTATTAGTAAACAGTGGTGTAGCCATGCAGATGGGTCGTTACGTCGTATGGAACGTACCTCCACGATGTCTTTCGCCGGATGAGTCACGATAGATCAAACGATAGAGAAAGCTGCATATATAGCGGCAGACGCAGTTTCGAGTCACGATAGCTTAAGCGGTAGAGACAGCTGCACAATATATATATATATATATATATATGCAGCCTATTCGTGGCAGTTCATACGTTGCATATGACATATAGTACGAACACTTACGACATGCACACGGAATGTTAATACTCATTGTTTGCCGTGACAGTGATGGTATAAATAGTCGAAGAAAGTATCCACGTGTGCCAAAGGTAAGATCGATGGATGGATCGATGCTTCTCTAATTAAAGCTACCTATACGTTTTAGATTTGATGAGTACTGATAAACATGACTTACACTATAGTAGTTCTTGTATGTCATTTAATACCGTGGTTCAATCTTAGATATATATTGTAGTGTACCTCAGATATGATGTAGGTGAGAATCCGTTGTGTCACTTCGATGTTATTTAAATATCCTTTATATCAATTCCACGATGTTAGTTAATTAAACCAAACCAAACCAACTAATTTTCGAAATATTAATAAATAAAAAATAATATATGCAAAATAGATGACGTCCAGAAATGAACTTTAGCACGTGCCCATAACGGCATAGGAATCACTAGCTAGATAACTGATAATACATCATCGTCAACTAGTTTTACTATATACGTTGTTCATAGATGGCAATAGATATATGCAGTAATATTGTACACTGCTTTATTCAAAGGAATGTTTGGTTTTGGATGTTACTGGGATACGCAGTGGGGTCGATATTATATGATTTCTAGTATTACTTATAAATACACATAAATATAGGTACAGCCAACATTGGTCGTCGCGAGTCTCGACTGTAGAATTGGTATATTTACTGCTAAATCCTAGAGCTTAAAATCATAGCAGAATATTAATGTACTCTTTGCAGCTTTGAAAAACATTACCAGAAGGAATCAAATGCAATAAAGTGCAAAGTGAATAGGAAGTTCTGACCAAAGTCATTTGAATTATAACCATTTTCAGAAGTGTTGTTTTAACACGAAAAAACAACTTCCTCCATTGAAAATGCACTACGATGAAATCGGTACTATTTATTCAATATCAACGAGTGTCTCCCTCTACGTCATCAAAACCTCAGCTGGATTGTGTAATATTACATTGCATCCTTGTCATTGTAATATATTACCGGTGTGCTTCAAAATGCTCTAAAGTGTTTTTTTTTAACAAATATATGTTTGACCCGTAATCAAGAACAAGAAATAAATACCTCTTATCTTATGTGTTTATTATGTTTGGTTTAACTTCTGATGACCATTTGCATCACAAATCGTTCATTTCTTTGATAATAAAGTTAGTCCAATACTTCCTGTACCTTTCTGTGGCGTTTTACCTAACGCTAACGACTCGTTAATGGACACTGTGTACCGTACCATTAAAATAGCATTTGGAAACAAACAAAAACAAATCCATTATTACAGAATTACCTAAATACCTAGCCTCATTTGTCCAAGGCATTGAGGTAATATCTGTTTGTTGTTCGTCAACATAATATCATTTATTCCTGAAGCAAAATGAATCTAAAGACAACTACTGCCTGCGTGTTTTAATTTTATTTAAGTTGGTCAATATTTTAAATTTAGAAGTATATGACCAGCCATATTTTTAAGTTCTTATAAAAATGTTCTGTCGCATTCACTACTTGTCATTTTAGTACCTTCCGTCACCAACCTAGCTAGCTACAACAACTCCTCAATGGCCAAGATGTTCAGCTCAATCAGTCTGATAAGTATTCCACGTTTTGACGAGTAACATTCTTCAAAAATGCTAGTTTTACTCCCGGGAATATAAATATAATTATTATGTTGTCTTCAACCAAAGCAATGATAATATTTACGATTCTACTAACGGTAATTGTAATGAACAGTCTCTACAAGAAGTAGCAAAGATGCACAACTCTCTCGTAAGTGATCTTGGTTTGTTCATTTCAAGTCTATAACCCTCTCTTGGCCCCTACCTTGTGGAATGATTCAACGGGTCACTAGCAAGCATGTGCTGCCCAAACGAACCGGGAATTGTGACCCATGGTTGTTCCATGAATTAATGTAAAATCTTTCACTTTTTTCCCATAGGGTGGTGTAGAGAGGTAATGATAAATGTGAATATATTATATATAACATATCTCACAATAGTGCACATGTACAGTAGCTTTGTTGCGAACTTGAAATGCTGACAAACTGAATGAGCTGCATGAGGTCATTAACTTATTGATCAAAACATTCCTTACTTTTGGAAAATTGTAGGGAGATGAAACTACTCCATAAATTATTGCTATAGATATTTCTCGGTATATTTAAGCTATAAAATATTTACTAAATACGATGCTAGTGTCAGGTTAAACAAACATAATTTGGAGGTTGCTGGCTGGATTGCGTTGTGTGGGAAATCAAGTGGTGTGGTCTAATCGATGAGGACCCAGTGGTCGTTAAAAGGGTCAAAGAATATATGAATACATCGTTATATGTTATAGAAGTGTTTTCCAATAAAAATCATCTTGCCATATTATAATTAAAAGACAACCAATATGACACAAACAACATGGCAACATATTTTTTATATGCATTGGTCCATCACTGTGCAATATATGAATGTGGATAACAAATTAAAAAAGTTACAATTATAAACTATATTCGCGGACTTTTCACATGAACGAGGGCCTGAATTTTGGGATGGAGCCAACAGTATTTTGTTTCCCGGTTTCTACGCCTATGATGACATGCCGAAGTTTATTTGTCTAGAACTTACAATGGGACGTAAAACCGTCGTCTAAAACTGTATGTTTGGAGGACATATACATTAGAGGGGCATATCCGTGTGCCCCTAATACCTGGAGTAATGTAATTACAGAGACAAGCATTAAGTTAAATGCTGTTGTTTTATATAAATACGGTTCTAGTATTATTCCGAAGCTATTAATCTCGATCAAACACGATCCTTGCCACTATATTAACACTATATGTCTATATATGGGATATATACGGTATACTTTATTAAATTCATTCTCCCGTTTTTTTAGTAAATGTACACTTTTAGACTTTGTCCTGGGTTCGAGTCCCAGTGTGGTCGGTAGCTTCTTCACCGTGGTAAAGCTGTCTATATTATGTAAGGCAGTTTGAAGTTTCCTTAGTAATTTATATATGTGTGACAGCCTTTTCCATTACCATCCTAACAGTAAGGCATTTATTACTCTTTTACGCAGTAAGCAAAACAATTGTTCATGTACGAAGCCATTTATTCTTTCGTGACTTTACGTGTGTTTTCTTCCTTGCTTTTCACCGTTTCAACCTACTCAGCTGCATACAAATCACCTCTGGCTACATCAGGATGAAGCCCTAGAGCTAAATACTAATTCAATTAGCAAACCCAACTGCGCAATTAGAATTGTTTTCTAAGTCTGATTTAATTTAGCCTATCCCTTTCGTTAACGTTGTTTTAATATGAAACACTGCAAACCAAACATGATCCTGTCTTCGAATGTATTTTGTTATAAAGTTTATTGTTTACTTTTGGTGCATATTTGTTTTGTTTAAAGAAGTAGTTTTGTTTGGAACTGAACTTTTCCTCACCGATCTATGAAATCACGATTGATTAGAATTGCGTTTATTAAGTTCTCTACACGGAGGTTGGAATCGTACCAATTATGCCCAGGTGAAGCTAGAATCGAATATCTGTCCCTTCTAGCGTTTCAAGCAACCAAAAGAATAACTTAACTAATTGGCGGAAAAATGTGTGTCAATTCACAAGCCTGATTTACATGCTACACAGAAATGAGCTAAGTGCGACCATCTCCGCAGGCCGTTAGATAACTTGTTTGTAATGTGAATTTAACGTTTTAGCACTATCGTGCATACGGAATGTTGCCGTTTTAGCCGTTAACTAACATACAGTACGCTGCCATACATACTATACAAATTATAGCAAGCAGTAACATCAATTCCTCCGTTGATATTCTTGCCAATGATAATAATGTACAATATACATGTATATTATGAATAAGTATAGTATTGTATATTATTTTTAATATGTATACATTTATATCTATGTGTATATAATGTGTATTGATTGCTAATAAATGAGATGGAAAGGAAAAATTATATTTTTGTCAATGTTATTTTAAAGTAAGCTATTAAAATATATTAATAATAATAACCACGTTAGTTAGAAGTAAATATTCCTTGTATATAGTTTCTAATCGAAACAAGGTTTATGTATAACGGTAATATAATACAAAATAAAGAAAAACTCGAAAAAACATTATTAATAATATTGTTTCTGATTTTTCTAATATGAGGGTAATTTTGATACCCGTCTCTATAATCGTATCTGCTAATATAATATTTTACTTTCATAATACACACTATAATATTTCATAGTAAATCACGTCCTTCCAATTGTGTTGAATATATATGAGGTCATCATAAACATGCCATTCTGCGTCCTAACGACGTACAGTGTATACATAAATGTCATTGGACATTTAACAGTGTACATAGTCGAAAGACGAACGACTAGTTGTTGTGGCAAAAACAACGTAATGCGTGAAATGGAAGTGTTTACTGATCGGCATCACCTGACTATCATCTCATTGATGTTATATGTTCTATAAACATTATATATTTTGTAGATGTAAACTATTCAATGGAAATACTATCTAAATATATATGCATACTTTCACAACAAATCGTGTAATTTGGAATTTGGAGTCTTTTTTTTGGATCAGACAGAATTGTACAATACTTACAACAGAGGAATGTTCGATACTGATACATGTGACGGACCTAACCAAATCAGGCAACAAATGAAATATGTACAACTGTTAACATTTGGAGGTTGTCATCTGTAATAAATATTGTCACCAGTAACTTAAATCTCACCCATATACTTGCTCTGATAAGCATAGCTGCTGAAAACATATTATACAATGTTTGGATTTATTTCTCCATTCGTTCAATCATCGACAGTATTATTAAATATTTTGTCTTCCACAATCAACTAAATCTAGCTATATTACTTGTTTCGGGTAAGTTTGCGATGCAATGGTTTTATAACACAGCTTTACAAAATGTATGGGTAAATGAAAATGGATTACCTTCACCCAAAATAAAATAAAATGCGGACAATCATCTCGAAAGAGAACTTGATATTCTCTTTTTGTAATTTGTTTTGCTCTTTCGATGTGAAATCCTTTGAATCTCATGATGTGGACTTTCATATAACTAAATTCGAAGTTCAAAGTAACACATAATATTATGTGATATGCCATCAAAACATAGAAGTGAACAATTGACGACGGTATCAATGGAACATTTGAAAATATATGCGGTTTATTGGGCTACTTAACGCCAATAGTAGTTTAGTGTAGAAGAGGTGTTACCTTATCTACAACTAATTATTGTATTCTTCTACACAAAATTGGTGACCCCGACGTGATGTTCCTCGGTGTCTTGGGTGTCGACTGTCAATATTCAGCAAGCTATATCATAGAATTGTTTCGCTATTAAGCCATTCGAGATCATTGAGATATTCGAACATTTACCAATTTTAGATATTTGTTAGTGACAATCGTTGCCAAATCAGTACTTATTGTTGAACATTGTTTATTTCAAGACTTATTTGATGATTAAGTCTCAAAATACTGATTATTGAGAATTTTACTGTTTCTTTTCAAGTTATCTTCATATTTTTTTATTTCGTGGTATGTTGAGCTGTTCAATCTTGGTAGTGACAATACTGCGCTACACACCAGTCTGGTGCTGCTGGACTTCGCTGTTGTTAAACTATATTATACGATTTGTTAACTTAACCAGGATTTATGAGTAAATGACTTTATTTCGATTGAGTATAAAAATACTTGCATCGATCCTTGTGATTCACCACATTGTTTATACTGATTAAAAACACGTAAGATGTATTAACTACCGGTAACCGTCTCTTCTCTCATTATCTTATTCTAAGTTCTTCAATAGCAGATTCGGGCAGAATCAACATAATCAGGGTAGCTAAAATAATTTATGTGGCACTCAAATGTATTTAACTAACATATTTTAGAATTATAAAGGGAAGATAGACAGAGCTGGAAATTATATCACTGGTTGTGTACTACATGTATATTTAACACATAGTGTATGTGAGAGTATAAACACATTCGAATTTATATATCGTCGCTTTTATTGACGGCAACTGCGTTAATGTCGTTTCTCCCTGATCGTACATCAAATCTTGAGAAATTTAAGGCGAAAACAGTGACGGTAATGAGTGTATTCGTATTCAACAAATCCCTAAATATCCTCGGCGCAGTTTCGTTCCTTCATTGTATCTATATCGCAACATCTCGTGAGTAAATTAGTTATGATGCGCATCCCTTTGGCCATATAGAAGAAATATGATAAAACAACAAACGACACATGAGACCCAACATAAGATGTACGGAATCAGATATTCTACCTTTTATAACTATTTATCGGAAAGACTATGCAAAGTGTAATGATTGTTATGTTACGGTGGGTCATAACACTTTCTCAATTGTAACCTATAAGTCTGATGTATGATAGTAACGCCGCGTCGTAATTGAACATGCAAATAAGGCCCTGCTCTACCATTAAAGTAACTATATATTGTACTATGGAGATAATTATTATTATTAATTTTAGTAACATTTGATTAAAGATCATGTTCCTGTGTGGGAATGCACGCAGTTGTTGCACATTAGCAAGAAATCAGTACAGATTCCATGTTCAAGTGTGACTTTGGCGTATATAGATTTAGCACATTCCACCACAATTCTAAGAAATTTTATACTTATAATAAAGTCATGTGCTTCTCTAATGATATCCATAACGCAACTTTGATACAAAATTCAACATTTAAATACATACCCGTTATACCAAAATTACCATGTATTATTACATTGTCATTGTATTTTTACAACGACGAAATTAATGCATTCACAGTATTCGAATATCAACTGCTAAAAAGCCAAGACATGTAAATGCTTTTCTTGTAATAAATTTGGATTTCACAAGAAAATACAGTAAAACCGTATTCATTAGACTTTTTACAAGCGGTAGATAATATAAACAATATGCAATAATTCACTTCATACCAGAACGTAAATTTATGTATATTATAACAAGAGCAATAATAAAATCGCAAACTACTGATTTAAGGCTTTTCAATTAATTCAATTCTACTCCTTTACTTCAATGAAAGGTGGCACGGTAAATCTTGATTATTTATATTGCAACAAGAAGTTCTTTCTTAAAATGACGACAATCTGTCATCTCCTAGTAACAATAAAAATTTGATTTTGACCAGACAGCACAGTATGGTATTAAATCAGTGTAAACCCTTATAATTAAAATTATTGATATTTAACAGAATTTCATAATTATATTATATTTGTTTGTTTAAAGTTACAACCAATATGTGTTAGTGTACAGGAAATTACAAATCTATATTTTAGGAGAAAAATAGTTAATTTACTTTAGATTTAATTTTCAGTGGGATAGGCTATAAATAATCAAATCACTGCTGCTTAGGATAAAAGGGAAGTGACGAACTAATATAATCTGGAACGCCATTTGAGCCAGAATTGAGAATGGGAAATAGATTCTCAAATAGTGTGGAATATATTTGACCATTTCCTATATTTTAAAACACAGTAACCGTTGACAAGTTAAAAAAAAACACGACAGGCCTAATTTAAGTATGACGGGTCATTTATTATGTTACATGCTAACTAATATATTATTAACTGTTCAGAATAAATATTAGGGTATTTAAAACCCATTGCGCTGTTTACAGTTAACACATTTCTTCTTATATGTTGGATTTTCTGCAGAATAGTTTCCAATGACACGTATTTTTGCTGAAAGCAAAATGAACCAATGCATTCAAGTTGGCGTATGTGTTTGTGTGCGTGTGTATATATCTAGGCCTACGACTGGTGACAGGAACAAAATAAATTCCTGTCACCAGTGGACAAAACAATAGAAAACAATAGTCATCGGTTGTGATGACAATAACAAGGTTAAGGTAAATACGAAAGAAAATCGGTTGTAGCAAAACAATAAAGAAAAAGTGTGCGTGCTTGTATATGTGACGCTTATCTTGTATACATGATACCTCAACAAGGGAATGATTGATGTTTGTCATACATGGCGTGTGGATGAATCTTAATGAGTAGAGGAACGGTGTTGTTATTGGTGCTTATGTGGATATTAATGAGGTGAATGGGGTGAAAGACCAAAGTCTTCAGATGTCAATGACTAGGCAACCGAGTGTCACAATTTGTTTAAATTTGGTATGGTGTTGTTCATTGATAGTGGGTACTTGATGATGTGTATTAAATTATATCATGCATGTTGATGAGGAGGCGGGGCTTAAACACGATGTCGATGAAAATAGCTTGTATACACAATAACTCAAAAGCAGAATGTTGTATGTTTGTCATACTTAGTTGTGAGTACATGAACCCTATTGTTTTGGGCGCTAAGAACTTGGTAACTGATTGACACAATGTGTTCAAATTTGGTATAAAGTTGTTGTTGATATTGCTTATCAGATGTTGTGTGCTAAAATGTATAAAAATGACTTTACTTTTTATTCATACTGTACTTTGTGTTTACTTGGGCTACCATGCATTTTCCATTATGAAAGATTATATGGTATTTGTAAAATAGGATATGTAACAGAAAATACCCATCTATTCCTTTCAGTTGAACATGAACCATATTTTGGCTATATTTGATAAAATGGATTTGTACGCAGCTAGGAACCACGCAATACTGCGTATTCTGGTTACTTTTCGTTTCGTCATTTTAGTTTGACCTATGGACAATTCTAGGTTACATATAAACCAATATGTGTTGGATAGAAAATAATTGTTGAATTGTTGAAAATTAGGTTACCTACGCACAAATGGTGCCATTGTGAAAATTGGGGGAAGGGTGATGTCACCGGCCCTTGGATACGCCACTGAATGTAGACAAACTGGTGTGACAAAAAAAATGAAGTCTACATGCGTGGAAAGCTGTTGCACTACCCTGCATAGTCCGAACGCTGACCTCAGCCGACCTGTTAAACTATGTTCTACCAAACAATTCTGTACTGTGTTAATGTCTAAGTATATATTTCATACTACGCCTGCCAATCTCTGGGCGATGATGACAAACTAGTATGTTCTAAGAATGTGGAATTTACCTAAATGTAGTGGACAGGCTGAATCGAAAAGTATACATAAAAGTACATACCCTCAAATCTACCTCTGTACGTCCGTTTTAATAGCCACCCAGCGTTTTTAAATAACTTTTAGTAAAATCAATCCCACTACATTACTGCTGAGAGGCATAGTCAAGTGGCAGAGGAACCAATGCGCACGTGCCCCTGTACTCTACCGAATTGCAAAAATAAGAAATAAACAACAACGGAAATCGAAAATATAGAACCGTGACCAAATGTTTTCTCGATAAGATGGGATAGGCTATGAGGTGTAAAAAACAAAGATAGGTCGCATATAAGTTGAACACCTCCTTAAAAATGCTTTCCAAAAACTGAGAATATGTCGACATATAGTGAGGTATGATCCACCTCGATAGCCGTTCGGTGCCCCCACACCGGGTTGTTTTAAACAGCTTCATATGTCACTGGGTGTGGTAGATACCCATTGCAGCGTTAATTATCCCGGTAGGTTTGTGGCTTTCTTTTCTCTTCACATAATGTACATTGCACAGCCTAAAATAGTGCATTAACATGTGCAGGTGTACAAGAAATGCCTGTACATCATGAAACTGCATTGAAGTTTACGACCTGAGAAGTGGTCATCCAGACGACCCAAAAACAAATTTGCATACTAAAGTATTTCTGCGTTCATCCATGGGAACTTGACGTGAGGTTCCATGTTTACCAACCGTGCTACAAATTGTACCTGGCTTAATGTGCACTTTTAATTAAAGGGTACTTGTACTAAGGACACAGTCCACGTTGGTCAGTGTAATCGACTCATTTACTCATTTTACTTCAAATATTATCCCAAGTCACTAACCAGCTAACTCCTTACCTGAATCCGAGTCATGATGAGACTATCAAGCACTCAACATTTTCTCGATTTTGGGGAGCTTGGCAGGTGCCGCAAAATTAAGGAATTGTTTTGTTCTTACCCTTGACAATTTGTGTAGCGTAAGCAAGCAGACAAATCGATATTACAAACTGGCATCTTAATTTCGGTTTTGGTAATAACATTTTCGGGTTGAAGTATGTCATTGTGAGATACTACAAATACGTGAATGTAATGATATGTACAAGCAATTACATTTTCACGGAACATCTATTTTATGTATAGTTAACACATCTTGAGAACTTGAAACATAAATTTAATTAAATGTAATAGAATATAGAGGTGCCCGACAACACACTAGTAGATTTATAACGAAAATATTATCTTTAGCATGAAATATAAGTTGATATTTTACATATTCAGGGAAAACCAATAAACATTTCTATAAACTATCAACATGTGAACAAACCAAACAATGATTAGGGGTTTTCAACGCTAGAACCACAAAATAACCAATCAGGAATATCTTTAATTTTGATGTCATTAAAATGATTTTAATCCAAGAAGAGTAGATCGCGAAAAATATTAAACTGTAGAATTACAGCTTCTATTTTTGGGAATTGCAGAAATATTTCCAAAATAATATGTAAAAGTTTCTAACAAAATATATTATGTAATACGAAACCATAACTGTTAATAAAAATAAATAACGAACTCAGTTGAAAAAGAGAGTTATATTAACCACACGTCTGAATTTGTATGGACTAAGTCTAGACCAAAGTAACAAATCATACTATGTGATGTACAAATATCTTAATATACAGCATTAACTAACATTATGATGATTCAAAACAACAACCTGATCAAACGACGTTTAGAGTTTAGAGGTCCCATATACACATTCTAAAAATCATTCAGGAAATATTAATCCACGACCAGTATACGTTGTGGTAAAATATATATTGAAGTAACTTAAGCCTCTCGATCAATTTTATTTATCTAGAAACTTCCTTATTTAAAGGACTTTTAAATTAACTTTTCCAATTGGACTCAGACATCACTCTCTCCCGGGGTTTAATGAAACGACACAAATAGCTCTAATCTCATTCGTTTATTGAAATATTCCAAAGCTCCTCGTATAATCCTTCAATATCTTCCAAGACGTGACATATATACACGATTTCAATGCTATGAGATGATTGGCTGTCGATTAGTTATGGCACTGCGCATGCTCAGACGTCATTTATTAACTTTTCGTGGTGCACAAACTAATCGAACTGACTTCGTCTGTAGTGTAGAATATTAACTCCCTGACAGAGAACATTTTTCGCGTTCACTTTGGATTGCCACTAGATAGAAATCGTTGCCTCGGGATCGTGAGGAAGTTTTGAGACATAGAATCGGTTTCCGGAATTAATCTTAACCGGCGACGGACAAAGTGCAGAGGGAAGGACAATATTAACGAAATAAATGGTGAAGGTTTTTCTTGTGCAGGTAAGAACGTTACATATTTAGTTTTACGTAGTTATTAGAAGGGCTTATCAAAGTTTAGGAGCATAACACTTAGAAATTATCAATTTAAAAACAGGTGTTTTCTCTCAGAAACATACTAGGTTCAAGTAGCGTATGTGAGATGTATAGTACAAACAAAACTTACACTGATGTTGTATAGCGCGCCAAAATAATCATAACATACCGTAAATTACATGAATATGTTCTATATATAATGATGAATGCATATGATAAACAATACGAAGGTTATGGGATCATCAGCGAACGTTTGAAAAGCGTTTAAGTGTTCCACCCATTAAAGTTTATTAATTTATTAAATATAGAAACCGTTTCCAAAACTGAATTGCATTTGTTCACTACGATGCAAACACTGACGCCGAAAATAATTCATTTTCTCATTCTAGAAAAATCGAAATATTGATTCAGCAAGTCTTGTTAACATGAAGCACTTGTTTTGTTTCTCTGTTCGCTAGATGTATATTCTTAGCTGGATCTAATTGATTCCTATTAATAATCATTTTTATTGAAGGTAGATCACGTGATATCCTAACATCATTCTACTGAGACAAAATATTAGCAATAATTATAACCTTATATAAGTAAGCAATATTCTTTTACATATACAATACATATATGCAATTAGTACAAACTATCGACGTGTTATTGTAGTGATTATATACTAAGAGAATAGAGTAATGTATTTCTAGTGGCTCCTTCCGTTAGTAAAAATCAGTTTACATGACAAAATACTAAACTTATTACTTTGGTAATATGATACAGTAAGATGGAAATTGAAGAGTTAACAGGAATTATAAGGTTGATAACTTTTTTATTCGAGTAACATTTAGTTTGTAATTTAACAGGTTTCTATACACTGTGATTTATACATGTATCATTGGTAACGATACCTTTTCAGACATTCATTACCGTTTTACCGTATATACATATATGTATATTAATGAGAAATTCTATCCAAGTACTGGCACCTTGC
>JAODAF010371594.1:0-15032 GCA_027574765.1 Molpadia intermedia
AAAAAAAATTAAATGGCAGAATGTTCTCAAAAGAAATGAGCAAAAGTTAATGTATTTTATTGAGAGAAACAGGGTTTTCTTTGCATTCTCTTGTGGCTCTCGTGGGTCAAGTTAACGTATTTTATTGAGAGCAACAGAGTTTTCTTTATATTCTTATGTTGCTCTCGTGGGTCAAGTTAATGTATTTTATTGAGAGCAACAGGGTTATATTTGTTAATGTATATTTGATTCCTCGCGGAAGGCGAAAGGAATATGTACAATCACGATGGCGTGTGTGTGTATGTGCGTGTGTGTATCATAATGAGCACATATCGGTATGAGAGTTACTGATATAGTTTTAAACATGACATCTAACTTAGATGTCATGTGCAAAAATAAATCAATCAATTAAACTTGGATCAAGGTTATCTTTGACAGTTAGGTGTTCCATGATATTAATGCCTTTTTGATTTTCTGGTATTGATAGTAACAGGTTGAACTTTGTTTCCTCTTGTTGATTTTGTGGAATACGTTTCTGCTGTTTACTTCGTCTTATAATGAGCAACAAAGCAATGTTAGGAAAAGAATGTTGTCTCTAAAGCTTTTAATTTGACCTCTTGTTGATTTTGTGGATTACGTTTCTGCTGTTTAATGTCTCTTATAATGAGCAACAAATCAATGGTAAAGAAATGTTGTCTTTAAAAGCTTCTGATTTGAGCAGATATGACCGAGGAACCAGATAGTGAACTCAAGGACTGAGGGAAGGAGAACTTGAGACCACTGAGTATTGAGTAGATGTAGATGTAGGAGGACATATTGAGCATCGTAGTGTACATATTTGCACTCAACTAACAAAACAAAACAAAAGTTTGACGTGTCTGCACTTTTTACCTTGGCTGTACCTTCACGAAGCCGCATGCAGAGGCTGTAAATTATATTTCGTTGTAATTCCCGGGTGTGGTCGATATAAATTATGAATATCTCAGCTTATTCAAGAAGTCGTGTCAAAAATGGACGTCGATTCGGGAAATCGAACTACTGTGTAAGGTCTCAGTTATCCAAATAAATTTGGACCAGAAGTGATTCGGATGAATACACAATTATCTCATGTACACTGCAACCTCAGTTATCTGAACCAGTTGGGTCCAAAAACGATTCGGATACGTACACTAATATTTCAGTTATCTGATCCAGTTGTGCCCAGAAACGGTTCGGATACGTGCACTAACAACTCAGTTATCTGAACCAGTTGGGTCCAAAAAAGGTTCGGAGACGTACACTAACATGTCAGTTATCAGAACCTGCAGTTGTGTCCAGAAACGATTCGGATACGTACACTAACATGTCAGTTATCAGAACCAGATGTGTCCAGAAACGGTTCGGATTCTTGCACTAACAACTCAGTTATCTAACCAGTTGGGTCCAAAAACGGTTCGGAAACGTACACTAACATCTCAGTTATCAGAACCAGTTGGGTCCAAAAACGGTTCGAATACGTATACTAACATCTCATATATCTGAACCAGTTGGGTATAGAAACGGTTCGGATACGTACACTAACATCTCAGTTATCAGAACCAGTTGGGTCCAGAAACGGTTCGGATACGTGCACTAACATCTCAGTTATCAGAACCAGTTGTGTCCAGAAACGGTTCGGATACGTACACTAAAATCTAGGTTAACTAAACTTGTCGGAACAAGAAATGGTTCAAGTTCGGATAAATACAGTCAGAAAGTATAATCTCAGTTCTCTGACCAAAAGTGGTTCGAACAAGTAAAAAGTTCGGATTCACATCACACAGTTGTATCATAGCTTACATAGCAATTACATACTACATGTTTGTTGCAATGTTGGGGTCCTATCTAAGTAAGTGCAAAATACGTTTGCAAACATATAGACCTGCGTCTTGATTTGCAACGCTGCAGCACATGTGATCTCAGTCTCTCGCCTATCCAAATTGGTGGTTCTGATAGTGCTAGGATAATACAGGTTTTACTGCAATCAGCAATTTAATTCGACACATGTTAAGGTAGGGGTAGTCGATTGGGCAATCTGATGTCTTCGAACATCGACTTGTAATTGGTTTTCAAAGTGCCGGTTTAAGAATTTTTCAAACTGTTATTATCCAAAGTATTATAGGGACGAATTTTTCCTGAAAAAATAGGAATCCGCCACTGAGCCGGGATGTGAAGATCCGTCACTGATATGATGATTGCAGTTTCCAATTACTAGGCCTAATGCTTTAATAGTGTTTCATTCGTATTTAATATCAATTTACTATCGTCAGGTTCTGAATTCATAAGGGATCCAAAAGTTTCATTAAACACTCCATTGCTATTCCAATGTTGTGTGCATTCGTATATATTTGTGCAATTTCTTTGAAAGCTACGACATTGTTGTAGAATATTATATGAAGAGTCGGCACTATACCTATCGCAGATGAGAAGTGTATGGACATGTATATAGACCTACAAGGATGGCACATGGCGGTACCCGTAGGCCCATATATTGCTTCCTTGTATTGATACAAAGTATGTTCAGATTGTGTTGGATGGGAAAATTATACTGAAGGCTCAGCAAAAGATAAAAAAAGGTGTTTTAAGTTTCAAAAGGATTATGTTAGGAGTGGTTCTTTTGTACAATGTATAGGCACATGGCGGATCCAAGATTTAGCGAAATAATGATATATTACGCCTTGTTTAGCATTTGGTGACATTTTTGTTTACAATAATGTAAATCAGGAGAATATATTGAAACAACGGAAGAATTCTAGTCATTCTGACAGGAGAAAGAATTTTTTCCCCTACCCGACGGAGACAATGGCTGATGGGAACCACACGTCCCGATGCGAGTATAGATCTAGGTCTGAAGTCTTTCGTCAGTTCATTTAGATATATACAATGCATTTATTAATATGAATATTACATACAATAAGACACGAGAAAGTACAAAAAGAGATACATGTAGGCTTTGCAACATTTTATTGAAGCACCGTGTTCTTTGAAAGCGGCTATGAAATCTGGAGTAGGCCTATATTTAATTTTATATTTTTCGAGTATTCATTATTACGAAAACTACACCAGTGGTGAAAGCGAGCTAGATATATCTGGGTCGAATGCAACGGTAGGTTGTTTCCAGACAAACTAGTATGAATAGTCGATAAAACTACTAGCCATTGACACCCCACCCGCCTCAAAAGATCCTGGCTATGCCACTATCAGGTAGGAAAATAAGTTGGAACAGTGCATCTCAAATTTTGAACATTTAAAAAGTGTAAAAAATATAAACAGCGTGTTATGATCAGTTGACATAATGCATATGCCTGACATTATTACATCGTACGGTTTTTCGTATATTACCATTTGGGTGAGTGAAATCAACTTTTGAGTAAGCATAGTTTTATACTTATATATTTAGTTATGACAAATACACGGTTTGACACTCACGTTCTTTGCACTCTAACTTAAAATTTTCGATAAATAATGTTAATATACACCAAATTACTATTGCATATGTTAAGTAATCGCCCTTCATCAGGTATATGGGACCGATGACGGAAATCGTAGGGGGTTAGAGGGGTTACCCGTCACAAGAAACCTTCAAGAGCATATAAGAAGCATACCATGATGGAAATTCCGCTTTACCTATGGTATTCAGTTGATGAGTGTCAAACCTTTACAATATATCGCATAATTATTCTTACATTCCATACCTCTATCGTATGCCTATTCCGGACTTGCCGTATTACAACCCTTCTCATTTCCCGCTATACCTATAACATTAGCACATTCATACATGGTAAATATGTATCAACACAAGCAATCAAAGCGAGTATTGCAATCCGAGATGCCCATTTTCATGTGCCCACCCCACAAGTAGCAATATGCCTCTTGGATCCAAAGTTGCCCCTGTACGTCGCGCTTACAGGGCACCATATCAAAGCCTACATTCGAGCGACATTCCATCATTTAAAATCGTACGGTACATTTCCCGCTCTACCTATAACATTAGCACATTCATACATGGTAAATATATATCAACACAAGCAATCAAAGCGAGTGTTGCAATCCGAGATGCCCATTTTCATGTGCCCACCCCACAAGTAGCAATATGCCTCTTGGATCCAAAGTTGTCCCTGTACGTCGCGCTTACAGGGCACCATATCAAAGCCTACATTCGAACGACATGCCATCATTTAAAATCGTACGGTACATTCTGGGTTTGCCATATGGCGATATATACGTGTCCCCTCAATAACTGACATGACTGAAGCCACCAATTTCACTATAGATTCAGACAAGACTATATATTTTACTTGTTTGTTCTTAAATTAGAAGAGTGCCCAAATATTACTATTAGGCTTCTTATCTTCAAACATGCTAGTAGTCTTTACCTATATAACACTTACACAACATAATTATGTCCTGTTGGAAACATTAGAAATGGCATATCTTAATTACACCATAGGATATTTACTGTATATTTACTTTACGATATTTGTGTAGATGGCAAACAGTGATACTAAAGATGAAAATTTAAATTGTTGGACCACTCCTTTCATGAAATCGTAAATCCCCTCACCTCTCCGACCCTTCACGTCTGGAAACTACCCACTGTCGGGCAATTGCTGACGCCACTCATGATACTGAACTGTGAGTTAACGGTTGTTAATTCAGTATCAGTTCACTAAACAACTTGTGGAGATGAAATTTTCACTGTGGAATATGTTTTTCATATTATTTCAGGTCTTCAACTAATCGATAAGATAACATAGTAGTTTACACAATAATCAACATGTTCATCAGACCATGGTTAATTTTTTCACGCTTCATTGCAAAAGAATGATATTTTGATTGATATGGTATACTGAAATGCTAATTAACAACATAAAACGTGAACCTTTTTAACTGTTCGCATCGGTAGTTACGAAGTACATATACGTTAAACGCCATTTTTCTCATTGGCAGTTTAACCGATCACCGCAATAAATTAATTCGTTTGTGAATGTATTGTCTTGTAATAATTGTTATTAATAACTTAAGCAGTTTAACAACAATTTACGCTCGCAATGTTGCTCACAATGTATAGCCTATATATATTGCTTCACTTCATTTGATTAAATGTCTGTCGTCAGCGGATCGTGGTATCTGTTTACATAAATAAGATATTAGTCTACTATATCATCTACCCATTACTCATCCCATTCTGTCAAAACATAATTATAGTTGTTCTCAGAGATCAATGTTCTCAAAGAAGTGCACTTCTTTATTGTTTACCGGATGAATCAGCTATTGCTACAATGATAGTTACACGAGCAAGATACTTTCACCAACTAAACCAGCTTTACCAAAACTTCACTAGCTTCCAGTTTCTTGCAGAATGAATTTGAAGATCTTGCCAAATCAGCGACAACGCCTTAACTAGTCCTACCGTACAAAATATACGCAAACAAAGAAGAAAACGCCTCTGAACATACTTCTAAAATTGTCGCTCTAATTGAGTTCCAAAGCCTAGGCCGTCGTCTGGATGTAATTCTTATGGGCAATTATATTTTAATACATTACTATACCATAGGAACATATTTTGTTCACTTTTCAACTTCATTTGAAAAAATTACAAATCCCCTCTTCATTTCCTTGACGCATTTGGGTACCTACACCTTATACACAACAAAGTTTTCCGTTTCATAGCTTCATTTTCGGTGTTGTTTTAAATATCATGAATTAATCGTTGCTTCTGAAAATTTCAAGGGATCGGCTTCCGTACACCCCGGCAGCCTTTGGTGTGCACACCATCCTAAATAATGGTACACATTTATACATGGAACAGGTTTTACGTCTACATGTGAATGGGGATACGAAAGATAAAGAGGTTGAATCACACATAGTTTAATGTAAGGTGTTAATGGTAAGGATGTCAGATGACTGTTTCATGGTGGTGCGAAAACGAACATTTTAGACGTGTGATTTTTAATATTACATACAGGAACAGGGCTTAAATATTAGGTGTTGCGTATATACATATATATTTTGGATTAAAATTAATTGCCGAATGTTTCTAACATATACCATGCCTGATGCAAGCATTTGAAGAAGACGTTATTTACATTACACATATACTTTATATGTCCTTTCTACACATAGCGTTGATGTACAACAAGTGTTTTCGCTGGACGAATATTGAGAGACGAGCAGTAACCTCGTCTCTTCCTTCAGGGGTGCGTTAATTTAAAATCGTCGATGGGCTACCTTTCCTCTTAGTATTTTGTAGCGATTTGCTCGTTTCTCTAATATATCGTCTATGTCAGCAAATTGAAGTACATCTCGCTTGTTTCTTATTCTAAACCCTGGTCTCCCAGGCCGCCTAATTGTGCTGAACCTGTTTGCTCTTTTTTCTTCTTCTGTATTTTCATCATCTTCCATCAAACCTTCGTCGTCATCTGCTCTTGTTCTTACCCTATATCGTGTTCTACCACGAAGCGAGCTGAATCTGTTAGCTCTCTTTTCTGGATCCTCATTTTCTTCTTCCTCCTCATTTTCTTCTTCAATTTCTTCCCCATCTTCATCACCGTCCCCGTCATCAGGTCGAGTCCGTATTCTGTATCTTGGTCGTCCACGAAGTGCACTAATTCTATTTGCTCGTTTGTCGTCTTCCGTCAATAGGTCTTGTTCTAAAAACCCGTCTTCATCCGACCTGGTTCTGATCCTGTGTCCTTGTCTTCCACGGAGAGAACCGAATCTATTACCTCTTTTTTCTGGATCATCACCATCCTCGTCTTCGGCATCATACTCTTCTTCTTCATCCCCTTCCTCGCCGTCTCCATCTCGTGAAACCAATCGGTACCTTTGCCGACCGCCTGGGCGGCGTATGGTGCTAAACCTATTTGCTCGTTTGTCTTCATCTAATCCTTCATCATCATAAACCCATTCTTCATCACCGTCTCTTGTCCTAATCCTGTATCGCTGCTTACCACGGAGTGCATTGAATCTGTTTGCGCGCTTCTCTTCTTCCAGTGCACCATCTTCATCTTCTTGTTCATCTGCGGATCTCGTTCGAAGCCTATATCTTGGCCTGCCGGGACCACGTAGTGCGTTAAACCTGTTGGCTCTCTTTTCTAATTCCGTTTCATCTTGATTAAAGTCCTCTTCTTCATTTTCTGATCGTGATTTTATCCTGTATCTGCCACGAAGCGCATTGAATCTATTCCCTCTCTTCTCTGGATCTTCTTCTTCCTCCTCCTCTTCCTCCTCTTCTTCCTCCTCCTCTTCCTCGTAGGCTTCTGTTCCATCACCAGACCTTGTCCGTATCCTATATCTTCCTCTGCCAGGACCACGCAATGTATTCATCCTGTTGGCTCGTTTATCTTCCTCGAGTTCATCTTCATTTTCAAAATAATTGTCTTCGTCATCATTTCGTGTTCTGATTCTGTATCGAGATCTACCTCGAAGCGAACCGAAGCGGTTGCCACGCTTTTCCTCTTCCATCTCGTCAGTTTCCTCTAGATCGTCATTTTCTTCGCCGTCCCTTGTAAACATTCGATGACGTGGCCTCCCTCGTAGAGATGAGAAACGATTGCCTCTTTTATCTTCGTCCATCCCATTAGAATCCTCGTCTTCATCCTGATCACCGTCATTATTCGGAAGTGTCGCCGCAGCGGTTCCGTAAGCCTTTTCAAAGGCTGACCAGTCGTCGCCACCGACGTCATCTTTTGCGACTTCTTGATCCGACCTGCCAGGGAGAGGTAGGACTAGTATACCAAACGCTAGTAGAATCCAGCCCACGTCTAATTTCATCTTGTCTGGTCTTGGTGTCGGTTTCTGTAGATGAAAAACGTCAAAATGGTTTAGGATATATTGACGATGACATAAACAAGTATTGACAAATATGGAATGATGCGATCCATTGCCCGTATCTTAACAAGGACCGATCGGGTTGGGTTGGACCTGTTATAGAATCATTTTAAGTTTTCATAACTAATTGTTATCATTTTAGGAATGTCCAGTGAGCTGGAAGTGATTGAAATCAATCGGCGCAAATATCAATTCCATCGATAAATTTTGTACAATAGGTTTAATCAGTTGATTTCAATGACAAACTGATTGTTCCTGATTATTTGTGTTTACAGAATTCTGACGATTATAAACCGAATTATATAAATCCATCAACATTTGAAAAATGTTTAAGAGACTTAAAATGGACTGATATACAACGGGGTATCATCTCCCCAACGACGTATTACAAATGAAACAGGCGCACATACCCCCACCCCAGTAATATGCGGAGACTTAGACTTAACATAAATGTCCACAATTGTAGAATACCAGGAAACAGTGATATCTTCAACATCAGAAAATAAACAAATACAGTTATGGACGCCCAATGTGCCCATGCAGCATACACTCGTGTGTCAACTAACTACGTATGAAGCAGAACGCAAAGCCACATTTTGGATGGAATAATTAATTTAAACACAGATAAATTGTGTAATTCAATTGATCTTGTACAATTTTAAAGACATTTGTTACAAAACGCATACCATATTAGGTGATAACTGAGACGAGCTACACTTAACATGTATGTATTCTCATCAGTCTAAATGGATACCAATTAAAAGAATATGACAGATTTGAGGATGTCAGTCAAATGCATCTCCTCTTAAATTGATACGTTGTTAGAGATATCTCTATTTAAAGAGCTATGTCATATATCTATAGCCGTGATATATATATATATACATCACATAATACAACCCCACCAAAACAGAGACAAGAAACTGGTTTGCTTACAATCTTTGTAAAGATTCGACGGCCAATAGAGAGAATGTAAGGCAGATTGTAAAGATAATCGAATTTATCTCCTCTTATTATTGAGATTAGCCATCTCTTTGTTAAAGAGCTACTGTACATTGGCCCTATCTATAGCTGTAAAATATATATACATCACATAATAAACTTCATGGAGGTGATTCAAGTGAGGCCAAAACAACCTTTTGGCAACGTACAATAATTCTAGTCACGCAAACACATAGCATTATTGTAACATTATACAAAATATCTGAAGTTTTTATCCGATTTTGAAAATGTTATGTGTTTGTTAGCATATGCTTCTCAACTCCATCAGAAACGGGACAAAAAACCAGGCCCCCCCCCCCCCCCCTCTAAAAAACAGTTGAAAAACTCGGAAACTAGAAACTGAAGCCATAGTAACCGAACACGAACATCCTATCCTCACCAGTGTTTCTTCTCTCAGCCCAGGGTTCTAACAAACGAACCAACGTACATGTCAGTGCCTCAAAAATCATGTAAAATGGCATTTGACTCTCAGTTATGATACAGTTGTTCCCTCAAATTACCTCGTTCGCGTTCATATTGAGCTAATTAACTGCAGCAGAAAATTGTAAGGTATCATAAAAACGGAGGGACGTAATTGTAGCACGTGATTTATTTTACGACAAAAGACAAATAATGTCCATTCTTTGTGGACAGTGGTTATCCACCAAGACAATATCTTATTCGATCTCTTTGAGTTTATACGTGGCTGTTTCGTACGGGATGGAGTGTAGGCTATTTAACAAATTGTATAAACATTGCTAGGATAATTATCCATTAGCCTTATAGAGCGCATAAGGTTGCGATATAGGCAATATAGGGGAATATCAATGAAACACTGACGCCACTCATGAACTGCTCAAGTCAGGGGCGGCGATCACGCGGCGGGGGGGGGGGGGAATCTCCCGCCCCCAATATTTAGTGTGGGGGACGGCCTATCTGATATCCCCCCAATAATGTGGCATATAGATTCTTTTGTGTAGATTACTTTCCGAATCCGAATTATATTAGGCGACCGCCAAGGCTACGTCCAACAACGTATGCTGAGTGCGGAGATGAATAATGAAAAAACAAAACAACTACAGGTGACGAGATTAACGTATTTTCGAACACAGATAGCACTATCTTGATTCAAAAATATTTTTTTCTATTTACCTTTTGGGAAATTTAAATTTCTCAAGCATGAAGTCTCAAAATAAAGAATGTTTAGAAGCTTTTAAGGCCTGGGAAGTGCTATTTCCGGCAATCTGGGCCCTGAGGCATTTTTGACAAAAAATTCTAATACGCTACGCGCGAACCCATGGTCCCGCTCCGCTTTAATATATAGTGTCAAAATCTCACTCTGAACTCTTACTCGATGTTGCCAGCCCTGATTTACCTTTTGGGAAATTTAATTTTTTCAAGACTGAAGTCTCAAAATAAAGAATGTTTAGATGCAGTTTTTAACGCCCGGGAAGTGCCATTTGAAAAAATCTTCTACGCTACGCGCAAGCCGATGGTTGCGCTCCGCTTAGATTCATAAACTTCCCCCTCCCCAGTCCCCCCTATATTTAAAACAAATCGCCGCCCCTGGCTCAAGTGAATCTAGTGATCTGAGATGGAGTGAGTTCCACATGTGGGAAGAGATGGGTTAAAAACTGCGATCCCCAAACGAGTTTGTCCGAGACACCGGGCCCGAACCTAAAAGAGGGAGGGTGACCGCAGTGGTCTGTCATTTACTTAATATGGAGGGGTATCACATAATCTATACACTTCAATCTACGAATCGACGACATGTAGTAGTCGGTGTTAATGTGTCGAGGATATGTGTATGTCTATATCAATTAAAACGTGAATCGAGGAGCTAAAGGAACTTTTCCCCGCCCTGATTGTTATAGCGTTCCAACCGAGTGCTTACTTAAAGCCATAAACTCCTCTCGTACCTCTCGGCAGAGATATAGGGTACGAAAAATGCTTGGTACACTAACCTTCCAATTGGCTTCGATGCCCGTGACCAAGTTCTTATCGCTCCAAACAACACGGGCGCGAAGCGTTAGCACCAAGTTGGGTAAAATTGTACGATTTTGAATGACGTTCTAACACATTTTGCTTCAGACTCCTTTGCTCAGTGTGTCAAATCAGTTTCTATATATACTTCGAAACGATACAACGGCGCCATGTTTTCATGATTAACAAATATTCGCGAGATAAACTATTACTATAATAACATTCTAATGTTGAAGTGAACCTACCCTAGTTGTCTGTAAGACACCTCTGTATATGTTCAGTCCAGTAAAATACGTGAAGCAAGCAGTCAAGCACGGAGGGGCCACGTCGTTGACTGACATGAGTTTCATTACAACTAATACATGGTCATTTCTTTCTACATGGTTTTCCTTAGGGCAAGGTCGCAAAGGCTAACCGACAAATTGAGAGGTATAGTAATTCGATTGTGTGCGTTTTAGACCAGTTTATTGGGTAGTGTTCATAGGTCGGAATCACCCCCCCCCCCCCAAAAAAAAAAAAAAAAAAAAAAAAAAAAAGGGGGACAAAAAAAGGGGAAAAAAAAGTTAAAGCATAAATTTAAATTAAATACTACTGAAATGTTGGGTTTCGCTGGTTATGTTATTGATTATTCTAATATCGTATGTTGTTTTCCACTATACATTACTGCACTTACCCAAGAGTCAAATTATACAACATATCAGTTTAATGGAGAATCGTGAATATTATTATATTGTCATTATCAGCAAAAAGTTTCTGTTATCCGTCGGATAAGAGAGGCGATTAATCAAACCAGAAAGCAGGGCTTTGAGAATTTCCATTATTGTAATTGCTTAAATGCACCTGAAGTTTTGAAGATATCAACCTTTTTATAAGATTGACCTTATTTTAAATTGCGAATTTGTTAATTTCAAGATCACGTTTGCCACATCAGAGTCTACCTGACATTTCCTATAACAGCACCGTTGATTGGCTGCTAAATTTAGTGCGATAACAACGGTCAAACGGTAGAATTGAAAGGTGACATGTGATGAGACATGATATGACCGTATCCGTTGAATCGGCTAGCAAATGCACGACACGTGTATGACGTCATAGACCTTATAACAAACGTTATATTCACGTTCTAATAGGATCTCAGATCATCGAAGAGGTTTTAATGGACATGAATTATTATTATAATATTATGAAATATTTGAAATATTGTTCATGTTTTAAAGATGTGTGTGGGATATGGGAATAAATATTAATGCGCGTATATATAGGCTACAGTACGCATCACCTCACCATGATCACATGCTAAGGTACACTGAATATGTGTAAAGACGTGGATGGGTGGTGGTGGTCTGGGAATAATGCACTTTTAAATTATTACATAGACTGATACAAAAGCAAAGAAGGAGGTGTAAATTACTTCAGACTGAGGGGTGTGGACATCACCTTTAGGGCCAATTTAAAAGGGCGTTAACCCTATACACCATATGGCATATGTTACCGTACTTCATAACAGTCCGAGGACCTGGACACTTTGGCAACCGGGACCAAAAATTCAGTCATCGGAAGAAGTAGTGTTAGAACAGTGCATTATGTCATCTGCTGCCCTCTAGATAAAGTTTGGGGAGAGTCCTCTGAATAATATTAAATCGTCAATAGTTATTATCGTTTTAGACTTTACTGTTGTAGCGAGGACTTGAAACCGATGCCACATCCACTTAGCGAGGACTTCCATAGAGACCGAGGATCTTCACACACGTGTGTGTAGGACTTGAAAAAACATTAGAAAAAGTGCTGAAAATGGGTCCTCGTAAAGGATGCAATACATGTATGTTTGTATTAGCCCATATAAATATTACGATTAGAGAACGGCATGTCAACTTTAATGCTTCCAACTTTATTTTAAAACGTTATTTTTCAAAAGCTATCTAGCTATATATATATTTATATAGAAACATAAGTGCTTGAAATACAACAAATTAATTAACACAGAATATTTCGCGATCTCCTGGTCGCTTTGTCAACTGCACTTATATTTATATATACGTTTACCACTTAGCCTATATACTCGAAATGAAAGTTAAGTACTTTGCATTTCGAAAAAGATATTACGTCTTGTCGGTCTTGACCCGAAATTAAAAAGCTATACTGCATTTATAAATGTCCACTTATTGATATTTAATTGTTCGGAGATTTATGTAAGAGAGATGTTTGAGACGGAAAATCACTTAATTTTTTTTCTGAATAGCATAATCCGTTGTATTTTGAATATGAACATGTCTTTAAGGCAAGGACGGTAATTTGATATGATATTTGGACAAGTCAACCACTGGCTTATTAACTATTCCTGTACCAGCTAGAGCGTTTCTATCGACGCAGAAAAGCAGAAGGTATACACATCTTTACACGTTCGCGCGATGCTCGAAACTGAAGTAGGTGGCCGGTTTGTTTTTAGCAGACCGACGTAAAAGTGTCCGGCAATCGCAAAGGAAAGATTAATGGGGAAGAAATCTTTCACAAACTCCTCGAAAGACAATTTACATGTAAGGGCGGGAAACTCACGGTGAGTGTGTGAGACTCACAGTGAGTGTGGATAAACGCACATTGAGTGTGGATAAACTCACAGTGAGTGTGGATAAACTCACAGTGAGTGTGGAATAAACTCACAGCGAGTGTGGGAAATTCACAGTGAGTGTGGATAAACTCACTGCAGTGAGTGTGGATAAACGCACAGTGAGTGTAGATAAACGCACAGTGGATGTGAAATAAACTCACAGTGAGTGTGGGAAATTTACAGTGAGTGTGGATAAACTCACAGTGAGTGTGGATAAACTCATAGTAAGTGTGGATAAACGCACAATGAGTGTGGAATAAACTTACAGTGAGTGTGGGAAACTCACAGTGAGTGGGAAAAACTCACAGTCAGTGTGGATAAACGCACAGTGAGTGTGGATAAACTCACAGTGAGTGTGGATAAACTCATAGTAAGTGTGGATAAACCCACAATGAGTGTGGAATAAACTTACAGTGAGTGTGGGAAATTCACAGTGAGTGTGGATAAACTCACAGTGAGTGTGGATAAACTCACAGTGAGGGTGGATAAACTCACAGTGAGTGTGGATAAACTCACAGTGAGTGTTGATAAACTCACAGTGAGTGTGGATAAACTCACAATGAGTGTATGACAAACATCAATTTCCCTTGTTGAGTTGTCGTATATATATAAGATATAAGCGTGTGTGTGACACACACAAATACACACGCAGTCACGCATACGTCAAGTTGATTGCTTTCGGCAAGGAGCCAATAGTGAGGAGGGCACATACCCTTGTGCTTCTTCCGCCGCACTAGACACATGCGCGTTACGCTGATCAATATCGTATGTGACCAATCCACATGTCATATCCCAAAGGAACCGAAGACCGGGCCGCGTGTTTATTTCTTGCAGACAAGATAAGCAATCGAGGGTAATTCAGCCAATCATAGTTGTTTATTTCAGTTGACAAAATTATGGTTAGAGATTAGTTAACTCTAACCCTTAACCTTATAACACTAAAACATTTACATTATCGTCACATACGAACGCTTATAATGCATACTAAATAATTATGATCTCGACTCAACAATGAAATAAGCAGCTGTGATTGGTTGAAATTACCTTCAATTGCTTAGTTGTCCTTCAAAACATAAAAAACGACCTGGCCACGTCGTATCGGAATGCATCGTGTGGTTTACCGCGATCTTGTAAGAGGACTTTTAAGCACCTCCTTCAATAGCCTACTCGTTTAAGGCGTTTAGCAATCGGAAGCGAATTTCAAGGGTTATGAATAATTCATGGCGATCATTTGGCAGAAAGTTTGAGGGTGAAAGACATAATCTAATCGCGAATAGTTTTGTTCAAGAAATATACATTTTATCATTTGCCTTTGATGATTGATTCATAATTTCTCCTAAGATATTTAATAGGACACGGTGTTAGATGTGAAGAGGAATGGACTAAGGCTAAGTAAAATGTCTAAATATGTCGATGATTTAATTAAATATACAAATTGCTGCTCAAGCAGAAAATACCCACCGCTAGATGCCCAGTTTTACTTCGAGATTTAGTATTGTTTTCAGTAAGAAATCACAGAACCCAAATGAAGAGAATTTGTAATTTGGCGAAAACAGTCGGTGGGAATTGGTTTAAACCACCTCTACGACCCGATTTTTGCATTCATAACAGTTATCTATGCTCGCCCCCCCCC
>JAODAF010372705.1:0-15025 GCA_027574765.1 Molpadia intermedia
TGAGGCCAAAATAGTGTGTAACAGCCAATTGACTACAATATCTCATCCCCCTAAAGGGGTGATGAGATAATAAGACTTATATTGAACACTAAGCAAGCTTGCAATACATTCCTTTTGAATTGTTTAGTATTTCTTTGCTGGGGATTGCCCCGAGCGAGCCACTGAGCAACAGGATGTTGAAGCAATTTCGAATGGCTCTAACTGAACTACTCTCACATTAGATTTTATTTCTGTGGGAAGGAACAAAGTCAGATGGAAAGCTGCTGCTGCAATACACTTTACGCTAAAACCAAACAGCAGCCATTTTCCAAATGTCGAACAGGGACAGGAAATGAAAAATCAAGACTATTTTAGTGCCTTGTTTAGTGGTAGAATCAATGTTGAATATCCTATTAAATATTTATTTCGAATGACTAACTCATTCATGAAATGCTTGATTGTGTTTGTGTTATTTCTGACTCTGTTTTTCTGTTCAACATTTAACAGGTGGCCAAAGACATGGCCCGCTGGGCGAAGAGTATGAATGATGTCAAACTGAACAATAAGAAAGTACAGCCATTAACAAACTCTTCAAACGAACCATTCACAGATGCATCAGCAGATGCAGGATTTGCCATGCTCTCCAAGAAGGTATGTTTTAATCTCCTCCCATCCCACCTTCTCCCACACCACCCTCTCCCACCTCACCCTCTCCCACACCACCATCTCCCACACCCCACCAAAATTGACCTCTCAGTATATAAAGTGGGGACTGGACAAATGCGCGATCGCATTAATTGCAGTTTCTTCAATTTGCCAAAAATGTCAATTTCTCATGTCCAATTTATAGCAAAATTCAGCAAATTGATGTTTTTCTGTCGTAACATAAAAAATTATAAAAGAAACAGTGAAAATGGTTGTATCTGTCGTTTATTTATATTTAAATGTCATTCTAAATATGCCTACTTATTGTTACCAAACTCTCCCCACAAATATTTTCTGTTGAAATAAATCACCTGTATAGGCTATAATTTAGCGTTACGATACATTGGTAGACTAGCCAATAAACCTTTTGCGGCACAACCCGACAGCAATGCGTATGTAGCTCAAACAGGTGACACTGCTAACAATACTTATAATTGATGCACTGTACTAGCCTAGTCTGTGTACGTAAGCTACATACAGAGCTAATAGACACACAGCATAGCGAACCAAAGGTGATTGCATAATTCGTCGGGAGAGGGCGAGGCTATTGCTCAATTCATAAACACCCAACTTCGGGATATGATTAGCAGTTGAAAGAACTTCTGGAAATTTGCCCATACGTGCATAGGCTACTCTAAGTAAGCATTTATTAACCGACAACATGGCTCCACAGCCGCCGCAAACTCGGTTAAAACAGTATCGTGGCATATTTTGGGTGGAAACTAGGGAAAACGAATTACTCTGTAGAGTTTGCCACAATTGTCCAGTTGACATATAGTATCGGAAAAATAAACGGAGCACAAGAAAAATAAACGGAAGGCAGAGGAGATAAGAGCAAGAGAAGGCCAAGCTCAGATTACAACCCACACTAGATTTTACTGCTCAACAATTATGAGATGAGGTAGTGAATGATAGCCGAAGCTGACATTCCTGTTCACAGTGCGGAGAAATAACTTCCGTTTCTCTGGAATATGTTAAATATGTTTACTAATATTTAATTGTGAATGAAGATATTTGCGAAATGAAGCGGAACAACTGTTGTACAGGCAATGCATGAACAGGACTGTTTCTCACGCAAATAACGGGATCGGCGGCCAAAATCATACATTTGTCTAAACCCTAATATAAAGAGCAGGAATGTTAACAAAAAAAAAATACAGCCTTTAACGAACCTCACTCAGATGCATTATTAGAGATACAGGATTTGCTACACTCTACATGTCAGTGTCTTCCCCAAGCATTCCATCTCCTCCCCACCCCCCTAAAAATGAAGAATCTTACAGTTCTCAACCCTATCATCTAAATCACTTTAGTTTCAGGACTTTAACCCTTCCTTTACCAAGCATTTTATAGTGTGCAAAACTGTATCAACGGTTAGCCGAGCCTCATGTATGAATAAGGACATGTCCCTTCTGCACGCCTCCCTGACACTGTCGACTTGGTTAGCTGGAAACCCAAGCAGTGTCCAAAAAATAGTTATAGCTAGTGACATTGATGGGTACAACAACTTGTTAACTGTCCCAATATTCAAAATACGTTTTCAACAGAATGTACTTTGTATATTATAATACATTTTAATTACTGTTATTCTTGACCACGGATGTTGTATTTATTTCTATTTTTGCCATAGGCTGACCCAGAAGAAACGAAAGCATTCGCCAGAGAAGCAATGAGTTTAGAAGAAGAACAGGCAAGTATAACAAGCGACATATTGTACTTTGGGCTGCATAGTACTTTTGATTAATACTAGCAGGAATCTTATACATTGTGATGATGGCTTTACGCATTTCTTCCATTTGTTAAAATACTCCTCGGCAATTATTCCGTATTTCAGATTAATCAGAACTTTGTTACACAAGTTACGGTGAACAAAATGGTTATAGGGCATTCCATTGGTGTCTGTATTGAAATGCTGAAATATTATGAAATGAGGGGTTTACTGGTTGCTAGTGACTAGACATGATGACACCTAGGACCAGAATACATTGTGATGCCACCCCCATGCATTTCCTATGTTACATATTTCTTATTCTATTTGTCCTTATGTACGAGTTATCAATGACTTGTCAAACATGAATTTAAATTTGATTGTGATCTGGTTAAAGGTGACATCTTAAGGCTCGTAATCAGGCCTGTGCATTGATCAATTCTTTCAGAAATAATTATACATCAATACTATCATAAGAATTGACTAACATTGTCAAATTGGTCAGTAATTAGGATCTAATTATTATTTCTGAATTACATGTGTAAATAGTCAGGACTGATTTGATTACTTTGCAGTGGTAATAATATTAACTGCCGTTTTCTTACAGTCTATTGTTGCTTCCTATGGCGGTGGTAGTGACAGTGAGGAGGAACCGGAGACAAGCCCTCGGGAGTCTCAAAGTCGGGTACAACTCACCGACTGGAAGAAACTTATATGTCTGCTCTGTAAGAGACAGTTCCCATCCAAAGACGTCCTCGTAAAACACCAGCAATTCTCCGACCTTCACAAACAGAATCTCAGTAAGATTGGTCTAGCATCTCAGCAAGAGGACTACGACGGCAGTATGGAGGTACGATGGCTTCTGTATATATGAAGCTATGAATTTCTACTTTTCAAAATTCTAAAACCTGTTACGGTCATATGCAAACACCAAGTTATGAAAATGCATGTATCTAGCTTTTCTTGTAAGATCCCATTAGTCTAATGCTAACAAATATTTCATATTTTTTAATTTGGTCGGATCAGCACTGTGAATCGTTAATCTTTAATTTGGCGTTTATTCATTGTTTTTGTCAGATGAAATATAGAGACAGAGCAAAAGAGAGAAGAGATAAGTTTGGACCTTCAGATCCCCCTCCACCAAAGCGACGTTACCAACCACCACCAAGGTAGGTGCTCTATTCAGTTTTGTCAAAGTGATGGTCTATTGATGGCCTATTGAAGTATAAATACAGGCATTTTTTTTTATGTTAGCCAGCTTATCACTAGGTTTTGTTTGTTTACTGACCTTCTACCATTTATGTTAAGAACTTTATGCTTTGGGTAACATTGGAAAATTACATTCCACAACTTTAGTTACAAGGTAGTTGTGACACTATAACATACGTATGTGGCACATACATTGCTCTCAGATGAGAAAAACAATACAGTACTACCTGGCCCAGCTGGGGATAAATAAAGTAAATTTACTAGCTTCCAAAACATACGTGTGTGGCACATACATTGCTCTCAGATGAGAAAAACAACACAGTACTACCTGGCCAAGCTGGGGTTAAATAAAGTAAATTTACTAGCTTCCAATTGGTTGATTCCACTGCCTTTATCAACTTGGCTACTTTTCATGTTTCTGTATGGTTAATATATGTGTTATTAGATGCAAAAATAATTAAGTTTTGAAATCTTGGGTTTACTACAGGCCAGTTGTTGAGGAACCGACCAAGTTTGGAATTGGAGAAGACAACATTGGTAACAAGATGTTAAAGAACATGGGCTGGCAGTCAGGTTCTGGTCTGGGCAGGAAACGCCAGGGAAGGACAGAAATCATAGAGGTATGAGCTCAATGGATCTTTTAGAGCAGTGGTTTTCTATGAAACGCCGAAACAGTCATTCAGACAATATTACCTTAGTTGTTATTTGTCACACCGTAATCATTATTCGCACATTATGGTGTGATGAATAACGACTAAGGTAATATTGTCCGAATCTCCGATGCTTCTGTGATCTTTATAGCATTGCCGAATAAAAATAATAATGACTTCCCGAAAAATGTCCTTATTTGACATTCAATTGTATACCACAACATCATTTTGACTTACTGAATAATTTCCATTTTGGCATTCCATTGTTTTCAATTGTTGGATTGTAACATTTAGGTGTGTCCAGATGATATCACATTGATGCTAATATCTAGTTTGATTAGGATGGTGTGACCAACAACTTTAATGAGTTCCCTTATGGTTACATTGCATGGTGTGCTTGTATGTGTGTGTATGTGATGGCATGCTTGTAGATCACGAAGTACATGTATAACAGACCTGCCAACTAGTAGGTTTTTGCCGTATTTCGTACGGAAAATCCTTGAAAATACGAGCTACACTGCTGCAGTTAAAGACTAGTCATGACCTCACTTGGTCGACTTCAGTAAACGTTCACTCGTAACGGCGAATAGTAACGTTGTTAAGAGCCACGTCGGTAATGTGAATCTTAGGGTTGTTTCCAAACTTTCTGATCCCGTATAGTTTTTGAACTCTCCAATAATGTTCATGTATGTTAGATTCTCATTCACCAAGTTTGCTAATTGTGGCTCGATATGTCTACTCCGATCTGTATACAGCTGTTTTTCGTAATCGGTATATGATACTGTAATTTATCTATATTGAATGTATTATAATATATACGACAGTCCAACATGAAAGGCTATAAAGGTGACTTTTACAATTTTTGAGATTGATAAGTTTCTGAATAAAGCTCTTTTAGCTTTAAAATAATACCCTACACATTGGGTTTCCTGCAGAAATATGACCTCAGGCTCATGAAAATCAACTTTTAGAACAAAAGGAATTTGAAGATAAAATTTCGAACAATTACTAAAACCATACCTGATCTAATCTAATTCATGAAAAAATTTGTATCTACCAAAGACAAAAATTGTAGGATGCTTGAGAAAGATTAGTATATTTAATTTCTTGAAAAAAGAAATAATTTTGGGGCTGTAGTGTAAAATCCACAGTTGTGACTTACCAGCCCTTTCATGGTGGACGATCACATTTATCCATATTTTACTTGCCCATAGGTTCACAGGAGAGCACAAGGTGCTGGCCTGGGCATGAAGGGTAGCCGTAAGAGGGGAACCTCGGATTCTTACAGAGTCGCCGTAAAGCAAGCTGCCCAGCAGAGGTTCAAAGAAATACAGGAAGCAGAACTGTTCACGTCTTGAGACTGAATATATTTCTTTTGATAAATCCCCAAAATGCACAACAGCCAAGAATTCTCAGTGACCTTTGTTAAGGCTTTGACAAGTTTTTCCAGGTGAAGGATTCTTTTACCAAATAGATGAAAACAAATTCTTGGCTTTAAAAGTGATCCAAAGCTTAAACCATGAAAGAGGACAGCAGAAACGCATTACGTAGTTAACCCTTTAAATCCTGGATATACTTCTACAGAGCAGCACTGATTTTGGATCTCACACAATGTGATACATTATTTTCTCCCAATCCCTGTTTCTCAGGTAAAATAGCTACTTAATAGCATCATTAATCTGTGTTGATGCATTTATGATTTCCAAACAACAAATGCTCTATTGTAACTGCAGTTTCATGGCAAGATTCTTATTTCTGAGATTTGGGATAATGTCTTACTTACAGTATATTGTGCTGTACAGTACTTATATTTTGGATCTCACACAAGGTGATGTCATTATTTTCATTAGAAAAGCAACACCTCAGGGCCTGGAGTTTTCTACAATAAATGTTTTGTCTAGATATTAAAAAAGAAAAAATGAAAATTTGTACCATTCTCATTGACCTTACCAGAAATTGCTTCAGCACTGGAATTGACAGTTTGTGAAACCGTTTGCTTGACTTTGTTGGCTTGACCCAGATGAGGAGTTGCTCATAAATCACTCTTCAAGAACAGTACAAACTTGGGATAACCTTTATTGCTACAAAACTATCATCTCAGGGTATACACTTTTCTACGATGATATTTCATTGTCTTATGTACGGTTAATATTTTATGATATTTGCCACAGTTGTTTTAACACTGGAATTGTCACCCAGTGTGTTAAATACAATGGTGGTTTTGTCCAAAGTGAAGTAACTTGTTCACTGCTCAAAATCATAACTTTAATTGTTTTGTAGATGAAGTTTTAAAAAACCTTGTATGCAGCTATTGATACACAAGTTTGTAAGGGTTTGGAAGCTATGCTGGTCTTTATTTATGGGGTAATATCATTATGGGATGTGATGTTTCATAGCAGTTCAGCAATCCCCAATGAATTTTGGCAGGTGATCATAAATACATGACATGTACAGTGGACGAACTACGGGGTAGAACCTGTTCTTTGACCACTAGTGTATCATAGTGTACATTAAATAGAATAAAGTAATGAAAACAAACACACCTCTTCTGTATTGTTCTTTGTTATATTCTTGCTGCAATTAAAGTGATTGAAATGCCAACAAATAATCTGATACAGTCCTGCTCCCAGGACTAGCATTTAACATCCTCGTCCAATAGACGAGTGTCCCCACCCCATTCTTTCAACATGATATGTTGAGAGGGATGGAAACTTATCCTTTCTAATTTGAAGAATTCCACGGACATAATCCAAATTGTAATCCACCACAATGAACGAACGTATCTAGGACCTGCTGATAACCACAACAGTCCTGCAGAGTGATTTTCATGGGTCTGGGACGGGACAGCACGTTAGAAAACTGAAACACTCCACTTAGCATTTCTCTGACCCTCTCTTGATCACAGGTTCCTAGCAGGCTAGCACTAAAAATCACCATACATATATATATTAACAAGGTGGGACAGTTCATAAAAGTTCACACATAATGTTATGATAACAACTGGTTGAATATTTATACCTTTTTCATACCCTAAACTCCTTTCAAAGTATCCATTCAAACCATTGAGAAGAAACAGTCGTTATCAACATAGATTCAGGTACAAAACTTGTCAATGATGAGCTTCAAAACACTAATTTCCCAATCATTTCCCAACGCCATTTGCAAATAAGCAGTTGGCTGAATAATACGTACGATCTGACCACTTCCTGTGCTGCTTATCGGCCAAAACAGAAAATGACGAATTGGCACGTAACAGGCGATTGGAGATAATTTGACAGGCGAGAAGTGGCCGCTTAATCATGAATCCTGCTTTAATGATGGTGCACCCAAACTTTTTTATTGGGAGGGGAGGGGTGACTTAGGGAAGGCATTTGTAGGCATATTTTTAATTTCTATGATGGGTCTTATATAATGGGATGTGATTGAAACATGGGGTGACACTGATAATTGTACTTTATATTATTACCTAAATAAAAAAAATTCAGGTTGGAATAGAAAAGTGTTATGCAATGTTTACTCAGGGCCAAGCCTTAGAGCCCATATGGGATCCAAGGACAATGCTCTGTATGTAGCCACAGAGTGAAGCCACTTTGGGATATATTCATGGGTAAAGAGTCTTTGAGTCATTCATGAAAGGGACTTTGGGAATAAGCCCTTATTCAGTCATCAGTCCCAAGTCCTATAACACCTGCAGTTATCTATTTCGCACCAGGTGTATTGACATGAAATTATCTTACATTCTGAATGAGATCATGATCCATCAGCATCAAGTCAAATGATACTCGATAGAAATCATGACCATGAGAACAGGACTGGGTCTGGCTAGTTTGTCCCAGAACTTGTGTGAAGCACCCTACCAAGACACTGGAAGTATAAACTGTTTAATGGAATCAGCGTAGCCTTTCAAGAGATGTGAATCCAGCTCTTCTCGGGTTAACCATTTATAATCTGATATACTGCCCCCTGATCTATGCTTGAAGTTACCCTGCAGTAACTTAGCCTTGAAGAAAAACACCTGTTGAAAAAAGAATTATATTCTGTAAAGAAATGTGGACAGATTTAGGGAAAAATCCCAAATTCAACTGATGCATCCTACTAATCCAGCATGCAAGGTAAGTAGCTATCCCAGCCGGTTCTCCTGTATCAGGATTAGTGGAATCAGGTTAGTCAGGATTAGTCAAACACCAAAAAGGAGAAGGACCTGTCATTGAACAAAGGACTTGTTATTTTCTTTTGAATGAATCAGGACAGGACACCCATAGTTAAATTTGGATATGATATTTGACTTGGAAAACATCCAAATCAAAACACATGTTGATATCCATAGTTGAATCATGAACTAGGATAGGGTGTCCAAGGATATCTTTGGAGGGGATAATAAGTGAAATATTTGGAAATCCAAAATAAATAATTCAGCAGGACATTTCACTTAAAAAAAAACCCATAACAGCTAGGTACTTCAGAGAACAAATTGCATTTATATATAATATTCATAAAAGATCAAATTAAAGATAATGCTTAAACCGAAATGAACAAAATTATTATATGTTATTTACCAACAGGTGGCACTGGGTGTATATGTTAGGGATAGGTTTATCCCCTGGTAAGCGTAAAAGAATACATTTCTGATGGTGGCGATATGTGGAAATGCATGCCGATACGCTTAGTAGCGATGGAAATGTCACCAGTTTACCACTACTAATAGTGAATCAAAACGTATGAATTGGCTGCAGGTGGAACTTTGATTATGACTATTCATAAAACATCAACAGAGGAAGGACCAGAGGTCCAAAATATTGAGAATTTTATCAATTTCTGTTGGTGTTGAGCATTACCTTTAATTTGATCTTTTATGAATAAGTTTAGTTATATACAGTATATATACAAACATGTGGAACTATGATATATATGACATGATATCATCAACATTACAAATCTATTCAGCATGTTGACCTTTGACAATTAAGATTAACCCAATATTTTCAAATTGCCTTAATTCTTTTCTTAAATTTTTATTCACTACTTAACACGGGGTCAAATCACGGTATGTGATGATTTTACATTAGAAATGCCACCAAATTGCCATTATTAGTGAAACTATTTTAGCCCAAACTATGTTAAAAATGGTCAGAAATATCCCTTCGACAGTTTTTGGCACAGAGTCTGTGTCCTTTTATTTGAAGCCCAACTTTGATGGAAAAGGAATTTGCTCAATGTCTTTCAATTCCCTTCTATTCAAAATCTCCTTTAAAATTCAAAATTGTACAAATTCCATTCAATACCCTTCTATCCAAATGCTAAAATCCAATTCTAATTACTCTACTTTCAATATCTCCAATCCAATTCCATAACTGAAAATTGAATGTCTAAACTCTGATGGACTTAAAATGAAATTTATTTTAAAAGCTACAATCCAATTCCAATTACTCTACTTTCAATATTTTCATTCCAATTCCAGAATTAAATGAAATTGAAATTGGTCCAAACTCTGGTGGAATTTAAAGGAACTAATCATGTTCATTCAATTCCTTTCTGAAACTAAAACCCAATTTCCGGCTTCTCTCTACTTTTCAATATCTCCATTCCAATTCCAAAATTGACATTTTGGGGAATTTATCGTAACTCTGCCCTGAAACTTGATGTTCTTAAGGTATAGTCCTCTAAGTGTAATAAATAATATTCACCATTCTATGATTATATCAACGTACCTTGGCTCCTTCCACTCCCAGTTTTTCCTGTACTTGTTGGGGGTATTTATATTTATAAACACCAACAGGAGCATTGCCATTAAACTTTACTTTCATCTGGTTTTCTTCAGTACATGAATTAAGGACCCTCTCGGCAGCCTTGAAAGAATGAGTGAGAAATTGTTCATGTTAATCCACATTCCAACTAATAAGACACTTCACATGGGGAACATTTGGATTGACACATGTTGTTCAAATGTTACTATGCTACTAAAAGGTCTTATATTCTTTATACATGGGCAAATTTAATGTAGATTTCACATTTCTAAGGTGACACATTTTTTGGGTACTTTACAAAAATTTTAGATCTTCTTTGCCTATTGTATTATAAGAAGCACAGATCTAGAACCTTTAAGATGGACATTTGAGTGTACCTCTCAATATCCCATATACCAACAAATTCAAGTATTTTAGGTATTATTTATCTTTTGCAATAAGGAAGGATGCTAGAAATATTCCTTCACCCATTACCCTTTCCAAAAATTGTTGGCCCAGATTCCCCCCCATTCCTTATCCAGCTCAAGACCTCCATTATTACCTCTCTCATTGATTCTCCACTCATTCTGTATCCTTGAGGTAGAACCCAGAGCTGGTCATCTCCGATCTGCTCTTTCACAAACAGCACCAGTTTATCTGATAAGTTACGTTCTATTGAGTTTGTATCGTTCTTATCATCTGCACCTGATAATAGCCAAGCAAAGTAATTAATTAAAATTTCAATGTAATAATTAAAGTCAAAATTTTTCCATTTTCAAAATTGCAAATGCAGTTTTCAGGTTTAAAAAACAAAAAAATCTGTTTTGCAATTCCTATCCTAACATTCAAGTGTAACATATGTAAAGTAAGTGTAACATTTAAATATTCATGGAAACCCACCCTCCGGTGAAGCTATTGTATTGATACATTGGTCACTGTGTGTGTTAATCTTGTGGTTTGAGAGAGAAGTTGAAGTTCAAGAAACAATTCCCTTGGCCCAGCTGTGGTTTGAACCAGCAACAATACAGTTGCTTAACTTTGATCACTTTGGCTTAGCACCACAACCAGATAAAAGATATCAATAAAGGGTGCGGTCAAATATTAATTCCTTATTCATTCATACTTGAATAAAATCCTTCAATCTGATTGGTTCATTACAGTCAGGTGACCATCAAATATTAATTCCTTAATAATTACCTGTTTCTCTAGAAGCAGCTTGGAATTGATTTAGATTCTCGGTTGCCATATCCTCTAAATCTAGAGCAGTGATGACCTCACCATCATCTCCAACCTCATCCTCATCAACCCCTCCATCCTTTCTCTTCTGCAGGCGATCCCTTTAATAAATATAAAGTAAGCCACCATATTTGGAAATATCCACTCATATGAAAACTGGTATTGCAGTGTATGCATTTCTATAAAAGCATCTAATGTATAGTTATGCTTGCAACATTTTACAATCCTGAACAAGAGAGATTCAAATTTATAGCACTTAACCCTTAAATTGAGTAAACATATTTGAGGGGGGGGGGGGGGATAACCATAGACCAAGTGACAAAATATACAGTAGCAGTCAAATTGCTCTTTGATATGACACTAATTTGAGGAAGTTTATATTTCAAAATAATGAAAAATCATATAATGTAGGTCATTACACAAATAATTGAGAAAACTAAATCAAAATCATAAAGTACTGTAAATTCAGCTTCATATCTATTTTGCTTATTTGAATGGAATCAGGTTTTGTATCAGAAGATGTCAACCAATTTTGTATCAGCACCCTTTATTTTATTTTAATAAACTTTTCTTGTATTAGATATGAGTGTAATGATAAATTAAGAAAATCACAGCCTTTATATATATTGCTGTGACCACTCTAAGGTGAGATAATCATAACCTCACCTGAAGAAGAAAAACATTCTGCCCAAGAGAACTTTGAAATACAGTAAGTTATTAAGACATTTAGCCTGGGTGATATGTACTGTATGTAGGCTGGTACTGTAGGTAGGTAGTTGATGGCATGCCAACACAATGATACTAGTCATACAGGCAAATCTTTATGAGGGGCTACAGGGTGCTTGCACCCCTTTGCATGGCAACTGTTGCAGGTACATACATGTAGCAATTTCATCCTTTCTTACAATTTTTTATATCTATGGTATGCAATTATGCATGCCCACATTTTCCCTTCATTGTGCAATGTATGTTTTTTCAGGTTGGGTAAAACTGGCCCTGCCTTTTATGCCTATGAACACAATCATATCTAGCTCTATCAACTGGCTAGTACATGTAGGAGTCAAATACCAACCTGTCTTTTCTGACTTGGATTTCATGTTCAGACATCACACTGGATTCCAACTCTACAGCATCACACATTTCCTTGAACTCTTCTTCAATGACATTATAAGTCTGGGATATTACGGGATACCTCTCAACACACACACTGCTCATCAGCTGCCAAGGTTTTCTCTCTGTGCTGCAATATCTACAGCTATGCTGCTTCAGAAATACTTAGGAAATGAAAAATGAGAATATTATATTGTCTTTTAGCTATTTTACTCATATATGCCAAAATGTATATGTTTAAGATAAGACTCCCAGCGAAACTCACTTGAAAGGAAATTCACAGGTAGCCTGGATTGATAAGTTCTGTGCCACTGATCGGCAACTATATTAAATGAAACAACCACAGATAAATATCCTCCAAAATCCTGACAAATTTTGGAGGATATTTATCTGTGGTTGTTTAATTTTAGAGTAAAATAGTTGCCGATCACTGTGGCAGTTTACATTCTTCTGCAGTCACTCATTGCTAGGCACATATAGTACATACAACGTAACGCACGGTACTTGGGGGACGTAGTATACAACATAATTAAGCATTGTTTGTTTTGCAATGATTGCAAATATTTACTAACTAATGTAACATTACAAAATACCATTCAACCAAATTCTAAGTACTACAAGATTTTCTAAGTTAGGCCTAACCTTGTTAGTCTTTGACACATTTTAGTAATGTTACTCAAAAAGTTTGCCAGCCTAGTACAAATTTATGTGAAGGGATAATTCCAGCTATAGTCAAAAATAGTGAGCCAATCACAGATGATAGATCACAATAATATGTTATTTATGTATTTAGTGGATCTTTCAATATTTCTAAATATATTTGTATGGACTTTGGTAAGCGAGATACTTAGTACCATGTAGCCGGCAGTGACGGCCTGTAAGTTAGTTAAACCGTAGACTACATTTGTACTAATTATACAATAACTTTCATCAACCAACCATACAGAGTGATATTTAACTATTAACGTAAAGTCTGATAAATAAATGCAATATATAATATTTACACTGAATAAGTTTGGATTGTGTTTTCCCCATGCTTTGGTAGGGTGGTGACAGTATTGTTTTTGGTAGTAACTCCTCTGGTAGAACTTCTCAGCCAGTAGCTGGTAGTAACTTCTGGTGTGGCACTATACAGTTACTTGACACAGGGAGGTTATGCCACATGGTGTTAACAATTTTTCTTTCAGACTCTTACAAAACTTTCAGCTGCTTCAAAATAGGCTGGCTGAAATCCAGGAGAGCCGTCAAAACTTAGAGACAGATATCCAAGGAGAGGTAGAGAAAAACCGAGAAAGAGACAGAAGAATGAATAGCATCAAACCCCAGATTATGGAACTGAAGAAGAGTAGGGACGAAGTCATTCAGTAAGTTCAAAACCACTTTGAAAAAACAATATGCAGAAGAATAATTATACACCCTTATTGGAATACACATGCACTCTTAATAGCAGCCCTCTGCTTCTAACATCATGTGTGTGTTTACAGCCTAACCCTTTAATACAAGTGATCAGTGTTAAACACCTCATTAACCAAACATTACAGTAAATAATTAAGGTAAATTATTTCACTTAGATATTCTATTTTCTTTTTATAATAACATTCCCAGTCTTCCTCATTTTAGCATTATATTTACATCTGCACCTAGCCTTAATAAATTTGTTCCCTGGTATGAACCCTTGATGTTTGGGATTATTGGTTGGGTACTGGGCTAGGGTAAAGGGTTGGTGTGTCCTGGCTGGAGGCAATGATTGTTCATTCAACGTTAGGCCTTAATGTCAGTTGGATCAAGGTTATATTGATGTTAGGGTTGGAGTCTGGACATTTTGGTTGGATTTTTCTATCAAACTATTCGGTCATTCCAAGTACAGATTTTCCCAACATTTTAATAATTGTAATAATATTTTGGTTTTCTTCTCTTCTGTTAGGATGCTGGTTGTGAAAGGTGTTAAACAGGATCGCTTATATGACGACCTCAAACGAGGAGAACTGTAAGTGTAAATAAAGATGCTTGGTAAATTACTCATTCAATACTTTATTGCTATGAAGGAGTGGGGAAGTTGTGACAGGTAGTTGTGACTTGACCCAAGCTAAATATTGCCGTGACTGGAGGTAAGGGTAAGATTCATTGATGGGACTCGACTAACAGGACTGCTGAACTCCAAATTATTTTATTACAAAATCCCAGAGCTTCAGATAAATGTTTAAAAAAGTTAGGCTATGACTCATATTTTATGTTCAATAATTATATTTGAAAGTTAGGTTTATCAATTCCAATGTCTCACCCGTAACACCAAATATCACCATCCAGACCAACAGTTATATAATTGTGGTTTTATTATAGACGAGTGGAGACATTGCGACCAGAGCCTCTTCCACACAGTAACCAGGATCTGTGGTTTGTCGATGTTTCGAGGGCGGATGCAGAGGGAATGCTCCAGGGTAAAGTCAAGGGTACCTTCTTGATCCGAAGCAGCAAAGCTGGAGGATTTGCTTGCTCTGTTGTGTGAGTTTAAAAGAATGCATTCCTGTTTTTGTCATCTTTGTACTTGTACATCTTTGTACATCTGATTGGTTCATTACAGTCAGGTGAGCGTTGATTATCCTACGATAACACACGGTAAAAAGGCCTGGCGTATGAATACAATAAAATTAGATCGTCGTTGCATAACTTATATTGGGAAATGTGTTATTTTAATGTGCGCATGT
>JAODAF010373816.1:0-15020 GCA_027574765.1 Molpadia intermedia
TACTAAAGGATGAGCTAAAACATACAAAACAACAATAATAGCACACTTTAAGGATTGAAATAACACTAAATCTACTATTTAAAGGATGAGCTAAAACGTACAAAACAACAATAGAAGCACACTTATAAAAAACTTTAAAAAAAAAATTATAAAAAAAAAATAGCTCTAATAAACGTGCATGGTTTTGTGTTTGTTTTCGCGCAGTGCGCTTCTATTAGAATGAATACGGTAATGGTATGTGTGTGTTCAAGTAAAAAATCTGTTCGGGCTGCAACGCAGCTCCTTCGACAGTGGCTGAGTAATTTTGTTTCCTAATCATGCAATCTTTAAATATCTTGGAAAATGTGCTTGTCCGGTTGCTAAATTGGTGTAGTTGACCAGTACTGGATGTTTTATGCTCTTGTCCATGATTAAATTAGTCATACTAGTATTTAAATTAAAATCGCAGAGGAAGGTACAATAGTAGGGCGCCCCCTGGAGAGGGCTGCCTAGTGCACGGTGCTACTAAGGTTACCATTAAGGGTCACACGGCAGACTATCATGTGCAACTTGTGTATCAGATACAGGGAATGTTGTACTGCTGCAAAACACAAAATATCGAATCCAAGATATATAAATTTCTTTTATAATGATGTGAACCTGATTTTAAAGCTCAAATAGGTTGTTTTATACTGCAAATAATTATTGTAGGAAATATGATAGAAGATTTATGAAATAAACCTGTAAATGCCTTAGATCAGGAAATGATGAATCAACACATTAAGCTGAACCTGGCAGAGTATTAACCACTACGTAATACACAGTGTTAGTCTTACCTTACATGTAGGTGTGGTTAGACATGCTTATATATGACATTTAAGCTCTCTATTTAATATCCTAACAGATTCATTGGGAAAAAACAAATATGGTAATACAAAACCGTGCTCGACTGCGTGTAGGCTACATATCACAAAAGCATCCTTCGAATAAAGCAATGCACAAAATGCTTGCATACTGAGCCCCACAGCCACGATGTGTAGGCCTACGTACTGTACAGGGTATAGAGATTATTAGCAGACGACAATGTTCTTAGTTCCCTAGCTGTTGTGGGGCACATGCTTGGTCCGTTTCTGTATGTCATCTAATTTGCATATATATTGTTAATCAAAGGTAACTACTATGTTGAAATTTTGGGGTTTATTTAATTAAAATCGTAGCATTGTTATATATAGGTTTCACTACATGCTTGGCCTTTAATTCAGAAGAAAACTGATGAATTCCTCTGACACCTGTATTACACTGTGAAAGCTTACAGAGCACTAGAAAAGTACTCACTTTTGAAATATAGTTAATCCTAGTTGTGGATCATGCCATACAACAAGAAGAAAATGGCTAAAACTTTTTCCCTTGTCTTCGTGTATTTTTATGTAGGAATTACGTATATATAATGACTAGGTAATTAAAATTATTACATTTCATCATACCGGACCTATAAACAGGTCTTTAGAAGCACTAATCAAACTCAAGATCAGAGGACATACACTAGGGTTGCCTAGTGGCGGTGGGTATACCCGGGTTGCACCAGTGGTGGGGGTATACCAGGGTGGCAGGTGTATACCAGGGTGGCACCAGTGGTGGGGGGGTGAAGGCTATAGCCTTGTTGGAAGGGAGTTCTACTCTCCCAACTGTTGGTGAATATATCCGGAAGAATACTATAATTGTTATAATTGTATAATAAGCTTTGTATTTTATTAAAGCTAGCCATCTAGTTCGGCAAATTCTGGCATCATCGCCGACATTCACACAGAGCTTGTCACTAACACTGCCAGATCGTATACCAAGCGGACAAGGAATGCCCCACCACTACACATAATGAACGCTGCATATATGGTATTTGAAGATTTGAGGCTGGCTGTCGTTCCAGTGTTGCACTGTTCAAACTGCTCGCTACATAAAGGAGATTACTTCAAGATCTGTACAGTGAATGAACAGATAAAATTACAATATTGAATGGTTTCTACTTGAGTGTATTCAACGCAAACAGGTGGCTAAGAAATTTACAGAAATACACAACACTTTCTTTCTGTAACACAAATACTCTACCAGAAACAAAGTCACCGACTACAATAAGTACTTAATGAGACCTGTATCACTGCAAATATGATGCGCATGTATTGTACAACTCGGAGCTGAAACTGATGGCATCCACCATCAAGCAAAAATATAAGTTATTGAAACAAATGGGAAGTATTTTACACTTATTTTACTATGATGCATCAGCTAGTTCTTCACACTGGATCTAGGATCTGGACAATAAGTTTGATCGCAAACACAGACAGCCTAACCCAAAATAAGAGCTGCAAGCTTTAGAAATGCTGTTGTGAAATAACAAAATGTAACTTTATACGGCTAAGAAAAGCTTCCGCAGCTCTTTGTAGTAGAAGCTCATAAAATAAACTTGATAATTTGAACCCGGAACATTAGCCTAAATCCAGTAACAATTTCACATTATAAACATTTGAGCACTTGTGAAAAACATGTATACAGCTGAAAATCTTTATTCATTCACAAACCCCCCCACCAAACGGTGGTATCAAAGCAAAGTTTCATTTCCTTGCCATATGACCAAAATTCCATTGTATAAAGAATGAACATAGACCCAGACCTACATCATTTACCTTACAAGAACACTTCTTCCTTTATCATGCAATTATTAGGCATTAGCATTCCCCAGGAAAATATCAATGGCACCATAATATTTATTTGTAATCCTGCCTGATTTTGATATGAACTCTTGCTATCGCATGTTTGTTTGACTTTCGTATGTTACCATTTCAGAAGTCTGCCGACATGGAATATTATCCAGGTTGTGACAAATACAAAGCAACTTTCAGCTATTTAATTTCAGTAATATGATTTGAATTACTACCCAAATAGCACCCAACGAAACTTGCCCGAAATTTTACCTTTTTACTATACTAACATGGATGACAAGAGTTTCACTTTAGGAGGAACATTTCACTTTTTCAGACTGGTTTACAAGGAAATGACTTTCAGCCAAACACACAGTCTATATAAAAAGCTTAGCCTAATCTTGCAAAGGATGAATTGTTGAGATTGGTTGTCATCTGTGTATTAGGGATATGTTTTCATGATCTTGCAGGGGTATAAATCTCCTACAAGTAAGACTTTCTCTTAAATATGAAGCATTGAGCCGGGTATTAGGGTAACATATTCAGAGAAATAACGGTCCGCTACAAACACTACAAGGTTCTGCTTCCTATTGAATCTAAAACATGCCTGCTAATGTTTAATGAATGCATGTAACTTTTATTAATCTTCAGATAAACAATGTATTCAATAGGGACAGCCACATATATGGTGATTTTGAACCAAGGCTATTTCAAACAACTTTAGAATCAAAAGAAGTTCCTTTTGATTACATACTTGACCTCAAAACCAGAGATATGGGTTTTCTGCATAAATTATGTATTACTAGCATAAATGTGAATGCAAAACTAATCAGTGAAGTTTATCGCACATTTCTTTTTTCTTTTTGTTCAATTATAAAGTGAGTTAAGGTTTTGTGAATGTAAAAGTTACTAGAACAAGTTTGAATGTAAGTATTAAAGTTGATCCCACATATAACAGAGACCTGCTTGGAGTGCGACTTCACGAAAGGTTTGAAGGCAAACAAACTTACATTATATGTGCTTTCCATCAACCCCACACAGAGCATATACACGTTGTATTCTGTGACTTTTTGAGTATCGAAGTACAGACAGATTTTGAATGATTCAAAGATTCAGAGGGCATGCCTTTCATTTATCCCACAGAGCATAATCTACTTTTCCTTCTGACACTGTTTGAGAAAAGCAGTGTCCACAGTTGTAGATTTCTCAAGTCGCAACAGACATTGTAAGCAACCTTTTACTGCACAAAGGGAATCTGAATGATTCCGACATGAAGGTATGAGGATACTAGCGCTAATGCTCCAAGCTTGATAGACAAGACAGGCTAGTTTTAGCAGGCACCTATCAGACATGGGGTGAAAGGTGATGATCAAGTGAGGAGGGGGGGATAGTGGACAAGTCCCTCCAGTATTTGGAATCCTCCCATTGACTTAATTCTTCAGAGTAAATTCTTAAAAATATACAATGTGACATGCCCCCATCCCCTTTATTTAAATTATGCCCAGTAATATGCACCATGCAAACTTGAAGGTGGAGTTAACTAGCACAATAACACAACACCACTGAAGTGTAATATTCATACAAAATTGAAGGATTTCAGTTTAATTTTCTTAAAAGCGTATAAGTTAAAAAACAAAGGGAAAATATGTAGCAGTTCCAAAGTTTCTCTGGGATTGAAATAATTGCCTAAAAGGACATAAAATAAGAGAGCTTTACAAGAAACAAAGCTGCACTAGGGAATAAAAACTATTGCAGTGCTGCTCTAATCGTTAACATTACTTGAAGGTAAATATAACATTGCCACTGCTCTTGAAAGAACAAAATAACAGTAATTGGTAAAAACAATATAAATGCAAGCAGTCACTGCTAAAATGATGAAGCAATTTTCATTAAATTGCCACTTGAATCTTATTCAAGTGATTAGTAACTAACCCACAATGGTACTAATAAAATGCCCATAACTTATTCATGTAGCACATCAGGAATAAAATATTTAAATTTTGTGCCAAACTGCAGAGAATTATTTTAATATATGTTTATTACAAGAAACCACTTAAGTAGTTTTTAATAATGAAAACATTCCAATTAGGTTAATAATACTGATACAAAGAATTCTGCAGAGATTTTAACTCACTCTGCCTATGCTATACACCGTCTACTAACACATTTATGTACATTACTAATAAAGAATGGTGTAATGTCATACCCCTGAGATGTTAAACACACATATCAGTAAACCTAGAGGATAACTGCCCATTCTCAATCCTCCTGGCTAGTAGCTACCAAATAATGGTATAAACCTTTTGTCGTGATATAAAGAATGGCTAAATATAGGCAGCGTATCATTCCAGTGATGACCAAAAACTATAAAGGACAGGGAATTATTGATGCATAGAAAAGGAAAGAGTTTTCAATAATACTAAGACCTTTAATAGTGAGTGCAATTATGGTAATCAGCAGTTACCGGAACATGCTGCACCAATTGTAAGACTGGAAATTGTACCAGGATATGATGGGTCCATACCAAGGTAGTATTTCTCAAAATCTTTGGCCTCTTTTTTATTGTTTAAGTCAGAATTCCGTAAGTTCGGATTTTGGAGGTGTAAAAATATCGCTCACATTGAATTTACACATGCCATCGGTATGGAGGAAAATGTAGTTTTGTATCCAAATGCGGTAAAACAGATTGCTTTGTGCAGTGATCAGTAAAAGATACTAGGTGCATAAGATGTTACTTTGTGAACACCAACTAGTGTCCTCTATAACATATAGGATCCAATTCTGGGATACAATGGAGCTCTTTGACGGTATTTTCACCAAGGCCAGGTCAAATCAAATATGTAAAGCTACATTGTGTTGTAACAAGACCAAATGAAATTTGTAATGCTCGGTTGTACTGTAACAATACAATATTTAAAATGATGTTGTAACAACACCATGTTAAGCATTTAAGTATTGTTATGCTGTAGCAGTACCATATTATGTAATACTATAATAATGACACATTAAATCTGTAATTGCCAGGCTATTCTGTACAATACCATATTAACTATGTAATGTTAGGCCTATGCTATAACAATACTGTACTTTAATGTGACAATGTTAGGATGTGAAACCCATATTGAACATTTATGTTTATTTATTGATCCAGCCAAAATCTTATACATCCTCAATCTTAATCTTATGGAATTCACTTACATTACACTCATAACCCAAGGTTTTTCCATCTTCCTGGATATACCTTCAAACTACTCATCTGATGGAAGGTTTTGAGATGTTTACAGATCTGGGAGTTCCACTTCCTTTCTTCTTTTTTGTTGGAGAAAGAATGAATACAAAACATCAAAAATAGAGAAACTGTTGATCAAACATCTACTGTAAGCTTCAACTAAAGAACATTTTAGGAATCTTGTAAACCAAAATGAAATTTCTACAGTTCTTTTTTAAATACATGTTTTTTTCTTGAGGTATTGACTATGCCAAAGTGCTTCTTCATATTGAAAATATATACTGTGCTTAAATTAAAGCTATGGCTAAATTAGGGAGGGCCGACACCCATACGGCTTGGTATGCCGTCCAGATATCTTTAGCAAACCACCTTATTCCCTCCAAAGGGTAAAGAACTACTAATAATTGCTAATCATGGAATCAGTGTAAAAATATGTACTGTTTGGAGGAAATAGATGATATATATATAAGAACAATCAGCAAAACTGCAAGCTACAATCACCAAGGTTGAACTTTATGAAGATGGCGAGATGGGTTGCTCCAAAACTGATATTGCATCTGGTGATGTTTGGAAGATGCATAGACATTGATCTAATGTTGATCAGATTTTTTCCCCCTCCCCATCCCACCCCAAATCCAAGGGTCATAATCAGCAAGTGATATATGCTGAGAATGGTAGCATTACTAGGCACTTACCTAGGGGCAGTCACAACTATTCTGGTTCCCCATCCCAGTACGTGCCAATGCCGCTAATGGCACTAATCTAGCAGTAGTCATTATAGCCATTCATTTTGTTCTGATAGTATCAGTACAGTCAGTTTTATCACTGTTTCATCATGTAGATTCCATATTGTCCAGTACCTGGCCCAATCAATTCATTAAATATTATTTTACTTGATTCAATGAACAATTATATCATGAAACTATTTATTAAAATGGCAAAAGTGAGATAAGATTAACACTTCTTATTCCAAATAAAGACTATGGAGGTATAATCTGACAGAACTATGAAAGTAGTTACTACAATGTCAGAGATTTTATTCCTAAAACTAGACATCTCTTCAGAAGAGTTACTATAAATTACAAAGTTGCAATTAGTTCTAAAATACTTAGAAAATCTACACTTAAAAATTGTACAAAAGATTGGTCTACATTCAATATTTACATCAGAACAGTAGATAATCACCATATTTCACCCATTCTTAATATTAGACTTAAAATACAGACTTGAAATAGCTTTAATTTTAACTCTCATCAATAATTAGTTGATTCAGTTTGAAGATTTCATTTAATGGACATGTCTTACTACAAAACACACACAATTGAATCTTAAAAAAAAAAACTTTAAAAGAGGTAAGGCTAGTCCACACATGGAAGCAAAACATATCTGGTAGCAACCAATTTCCTGCAAAGAATCTTTAATTCCAAAAAATCCATTTACAAAGGTGCCATATTACAGAGAACGGTCCTCTAACCACACAATACAATGCAAAATTAGTAGCATAATGAGCATGTTATGCTGTGAACAACAATTTATAGTGAGGGTGAAAATCAGAAAATTTGGCAAATTAGGCTTATTGAGTAGTGCAGCAAGTTTCTTGCAATTCAGCCATTTGCACATGGCCCACAATTTTTTGCTAAACAAAAAATATTTATAATAACAGTGAGAAAATTACATAACATTTGAATTGTAGATTAACGGCTGAACAAACAACTCAATGACTCACCCACCCAAAGTGCATCATTTCTGATAGACTTTAGAGAAGGGATTCAATTGCATGATTCTTTGCAAAATCTGGCCATATACAAGATCGTCCACGGAATCCTGAGATCTATAATACAAAGAAATTGTACTTGGAGATGCTATTGCTGCCTTCTCTAGATACCCATCCAGACCACCCCCACCCCACCCACACTCTTGGAGAAAAACAGAGTAGAGACCCTGCATAGAATATTATATTAAAAGTGCCTATTTAAATTAGGTCAACTTTTTAAAATATATATATACCAAACATGATATCATGTTTTATACTAAAAGTCTGCACTGCACATGAACAAGCAGCAACAATTCTTATCCATTTGATAAAACCCATTCACACTATAGCATAAAATTCCTCTCCATGGCAGCATATACATCAAATGATGTACAATAACTATACACATACCGACCCTTCTCTTTTCATTCAACACCATGTCATGTATCAAAAAGTTGTTCCATCCTCCATATCTTGTTAATTTTCACTTGACCATGAAAAATAATTACAATCAGGATAAACCTGAGAGGATATATCACACCAAAGATTTCTCCCTCGTGATATAGCATCATCTTTGGTATAATTATCACTGTAGCCTGAGACTGTCCATCTTCACACACAGTAATTATGACATTGGGACAGATGTTTGAAAGTTTGATATCAGATCCAGATTTTGGGGATTTCCGAAGTGTTCAAGAGCATAAGCCTGCAACTCCAAACTAGAGTTACTGCTGTTATCTTCTAATGTGATTGGCTGTTGGTTAAGGGTCTGCTCTACTGGTAATAGCCCAGTCCAATTAGGGACCATGTCTGCACTAGAAATAATTTCCGTTTGTGAAGATGCACAATTACCACTACTGTTACTGCCCACAAGATGTTGAGCATTTCTAGCATTTTCGTTCTCATCTCTGTCTGTCATTTTCAAAAACTCATTGAATATTGCATCATTACTCTGTTCCCCCTGTTCATGTTCAGTTCCCATTCCTTCAAGTTCGGTTATTAAGTTTCTTTTGGCTCCAAACTGATTGTTCAGGTTGGTATGAATCCCTCTAGGTATAGGTTCAAACCTAAGACTCTTTTCTATTTCCTCAGGGGCTGTTGGCCCCACTCCTTTATTAGTAGATATGATGAAGTTTTTAAGAGATTCTGACAATTCTGGTAATGGTACAGACTGACTCCTCTTAGCTAAACTCCTTTCCCTCTCAGTTTTCTCCCTTTGGGATGTACTTGATGCATTAGTTGGAATGTTTAAGTCAGCCTGTTGAATACCTATCTGTTGTTGTGTTAGCTGCACTGAAACGGAAGGACCCGAGACATTCCGTTTACGATTTGCTAGATTAACCCTGTTGCCTACTCTTGTTGCAAGGATGGGTTTACCACCTCTGAGATAAAAGTGGCCAGATTGTCCATGAGGCAAACTGGAAGGAGGAGGCATATCTGTAATCGTATTCAGCCTACCAACATTTATGATGCTGTGTGCTTGTAGTGGGGCAGATACTCCCTGCTTCAAGAACTGATCTTGACCTGAGCTTTTGACCATGAGGACTCCTCCTGAGCGGTGTCGTTTCCTATTTAGTTGAGAATTGGCAGGGTGCTGCAACTGCTGAATTGCTGCCACTTCCTCATTCATGGTAAGGTCAAGAGGGGTCACAGCCTCTGTATTACTCATGACCATTGGTAGTTGCTGGTTGGCAAAGAACACTGGTCTGTGCTTTGGCTTGATAGGACTCTTATTATTGACACTGATGAGTGCAGGGTCTAACCCCTGGCCTTGATTTATTGGTACAAAGAAGAGCTGAGCTTGCTGAGGTTGAGCTGGACTGTCCGGTAAGGGTGTATTATTAGCTGAGCGAGAATTCAGAGCATCAGGGGAGCCTATGTTAGACAGAGGTGTTGAAGGTGCTGATAGTTGACCAGAATTCGATGCAGGACTACCCACTGTGACTTGAGAAGCAGCAATTGCATTAGGGAGCATGCTCAGAATTTGAGGCTGTGAACTGTTAGGTAATTGCATAACAATCTTAGTATTATCACCACCACCACCTTCTTGAGTTATGAATGTAAAACTCTGTGGAGGAAAGCTTAACCTCATTTGATTGTTTCCTTGTTGGGCAGCATCTCCCTTACCATCTGCAGGCTCTGTCTTGGCTCTGAACTCTGGAGGTAGCATCATGGCATTTGACATCCCTGACACTGTCTGCATCTTAGTATGTTTATTGATGGATTGACTAGGGTAGACTGATGATGGTGAACTCACATCCACTACTCTGGAGCTATTACCAACTGAGGGTCCATTTAATTTAGTCAGTCCTTTAGTCATCATTCCCACCACTGATTTGGGTCTTGCCTGTGGTGTCCGCCGGTTGGACTTGGCCATCTTGGCAGGGGAGGGCAAACCTTCCCGTAATAATTCTTCCAAGAGTCTGCTTTGCTTAACATCTTTGTCAGTCTGTTTTGGTTCCTTAACTAAACTTTGGCCATTACTCTGGGAGGTAGTAGTGATGGATTCATGGCCACCTCGGATTTTTTCTGTCAGAGATCTTAAAAGACTTGATGCGCTTTGACGTATTACACTCTCTTGAGAACTTGATGTGTTTGTACTACCACTCCGTGAAACTGAAGGTGGCAAACTGTTACCACATTGTAATATAGGTTGTAACTGGTTCAACCCCCGAGATTGAATGGAGATGGCAGGGTCTAGATTATTGCACACCTTTCCTGTCTGAGATGTGCTGCTATAGTTTAACATGGCCTCCAAGTTACTCATATTTGCAACAGAAGTCTGGAGTCTTTGTTGGCCATTCACTGCTGAAGTTCTCTGGAAAGTATTGGTCAAAATATAGTTCTGTTGGGGTTCACTCTGTCTTGCTTTGTTCTGAGCAAGGACTAACTCAACAGCAGAGGTTGGAATGTTATTAGGAAGAGAGTGAGTCGTAGGAACCATGACCATCTCATTACACATTGTTTTACCAGCAACATTCTCTGGTGAGGTGGCTACATCTAGTTGAGGCTGCTGGACAGATATAACTCCACTCTGTTTATTTCCAGACACAATCATTGCGTGGGTTGTATTTTGTCTCACTCCTTGTAATGCAGCAGCTCCCAGACTACTGCTCAGATTATGTTTTGCCTTGGCAGCATCAGTAGTGATGTTCTGTACCACTGGTTGGTTGGTCTGTAAGACAGGGATATTTGTACCTTCACTGACCCTCAAAGTTATACCCTGGTTAATGACTGGTAGCTTTGGCCACTGATTATTAACTGTAACCAAATTCCCTGCAGCTACAGGATTCACTTTAGCTCCCTGCAAATAATTTGTTGTCCCTTGCTGGTCAAGAACTTGGCCATTAGAACTCTGAACAGTAGACATATTTTTAGTTGTAGTGGCCTGAATTTGGACTTGTGAAACAGGTACAATGAGCTTATTTCTAATGGTGACAGCATTTTGGCAAGCTTGAGGTGATATTAATGTTTGAGAACTACCAGGTATTGGCTGTGACCCAGCAATGTTCATACCTGCTGGAACAGCATACTGCTTCCCACTCTGTGTCATATAGATTAGTTTTAAAGGCTGATTATCTGTAGGAAACGGAACAGGAATTAAACATACGTTCCTCAGAGGTGTTTTTGGTTGGATGGGGGTCAATTTCTTTTTGGGGCTCTCTTTGGAATTATTTGATGTCCCTAGTATTGGGGAGACCAGAGTACTACCTAGAGCCTGAGTTACTTCAGTCTCTGCCTCGGAACCTTCCCTTGACTGACTCGTCTCAGAATTTACATATGCCGAGTCAATTCCAACATCGCTCACTTGTACACCAAAGTTTTTCTTTCTCTCCTCTTCCTCCTTGCGGAGTTGATTTTTTGCAATTTGTTTCTGCTGCAGCTTCATCTGAAGCTGATGCTGAGTCTCTCGTCTCCGCTCCTCTGGGGAGCGCTGTAGCCATGCATCCTGGTTCTGATCTAAGCGTGATAGTTTGGGAGCTTTACCACATTCTTCCATAGCAGATATAAAGACTTTTGCAGGATCGCTCTCCTTAGGAATATGCCCTTCCTGAATGAGAAACTGTGCCCACTGGATGATGTCATTGAAATCTTTACAGTGAGATTTTTTCTCCCAAGAACAGAGAACTTCTGCTGCTGCTGTGATGACCTGATGATCTGGACACAGGTGACAAGGCTGAAAGAACAAAACAAAATCTGGTGTCAGAAAAGATCCATTATTCAAATAACAGCAAAAACAACACTAACAAATATACTTGTAGTATATTGTAGTAAGATTTTGAGCATTGTTAAGGTTTTACATTTAAATTAACAGATATATATTAGAAGTTGTGTATATATATATATATATATATATATAATGAAAACATCTATTTATATATGAAATCGTTATTTGTGACTGTTAAATGCCGTGTATGGTATACATGGTCACAGACTGTGTTATTTATCCACATTGAAATTTTACTTTATGCTTGACAAGTGACTAGTTCAGAGTAGAACTGAAAGGTCAAGTGGTATGTTACTTTGACTGGAATTTACTCCTAATATTAGTTATTTTGCTAAAAGTTACTTTTATGGACACCATGTTACATTCTTTGTATCAAGTATGATCTGTTTTCAAAATCATATGGTGCATATGTCGGAGATGATGGGACTGTATGAACTGTTGTATATAATCTCAATTAACAACACATGTGTAACAATGTAAAAGTATGCCATGTGTTTGTTGTGACACTGTGGAGAGTCATGGTGTGTGCAGCGAGTTATTATATACATCTTATATATCATTATAATTTCATCATAATATCAATATTGCTTACTATGAACTAGTGTGTATTTTTTGTCCTCTGCATCATTGATTCTTAAACCAAGCTTATCCTGAATATGCTGAGCACCATAATGACAGTAAGATGGAAATACTGTATATTAAATAATATATCACTGAACTTTAATAAGACTTTTCACTAATTTCCAAACACTCTGAATTCAACAATTGTTGTTTCGTGTTTTGGCTTTCCAGATAACAGTGTACTAGGTGGGCCAAATTAGGAGGCTATAACTTTCCAAATAACAAGCATGCTTTTGAAAATTGAAAGATCCAAAGTCATTACTTCATTAAGATGTTTAGTTTAGGTACTGTATCATGAGGCATGCAATAGCAAAACTTGAACTTTCAGATAGGTGAATGTTCCATAAGTCAGCCATTGACATCATACCTGGCTAACATTCATAACATATATGAATCAAATCACTGTATGTTCATATAAAGCAGTACAATACCTAGCCAGGTGAATCAATGTATGTTCATGTAAACCAGTACATCACCTAGCCGAGTAACATTCATAACATATTTGAATCACTAAGATTATGCCTTTACAAGCTTCATCTTTACAGTGAAGCTGATGAAACTGTGATCATGAATATATACTGTGCATATGTATACATCCACTTGAGAAATGTGACATTGGAATCACAATATGTTTCTCACCCAAAATGTAAGGAGACTCACCTCCCCTTATACTGTATTTCGCTTCCCATTTCTCCCTCCAATAAAAAATCCTGGCTGTTATTGTTAGGCCTAACATATGTGAATCAAGTCACTCTATATGTATGTACCTAACATCAACTAACAGTACCATTCCATAGTATGAAGTTAATCAGAGACACCTGTTAGTTATTGTTGATGTTATTGATGTTTTAAGAATACTGCATTAAGCACCACCCACCTAATATCATTTATGAAATGTGTACCAATAACAAATAAAGCAAGAAACCAAAAACACATCTTCACATCAAGTATAAAGCTGATCCATTATTGAGATAACATGTGCACAGGCTTATTATGCATAATAATATTAATATTTTTGGTAATCAGTGCATTATCAGGCACCAGTGAAAAGTAGGATTTTTACATTAAGCCCAGCCCATACATGATATGTACAATAGGGAATATCTACTAATCATAGACTATCATGGATCTATCTGTCAATTATGACAATGATCCCTATTGATCCATAATGATATTACATTTTTGTGCTAGCTGCCACATCACATCACACACACGGCATTGCAGCCTTTCCGAGGACCCAAGTCTAACACACGGTGTACAAGTGTGAAGGTCCTCGGTCGCCATGAAAGTCCTCGCTAAGTGGGTGTGGTATTGATTTCAAGTCCTCACTAAAATAGTAAAATCTAAAACAAGAACACAAATACCGATTGACGTTTTAGTATTATTCAGAGGACTCTCCCCAAACTTTACTGGAGGGCAGCATATGACATTATGCACTGTTCTAACGCTATTTCTTCTGAGGACCGGATTTTTGGTCCTCGGTTGCCAAACTTAGTGTGTATTCATGTTCAGGTCCTCAGACTGTTATAAATACCAGTGCATGCATACTCACACACCCACATGCAATCATGATCACACAGGCTAATAGGCAATGAAGGTTTAGTTCATCTATGTGCAAATGGTGCCATCAGGAACATGGCCCACCCTGTGTTCACCCCTGGCCTCTCATCATGAATTAATTTATACATTTACAAGAAATTATCCACCACCATGACTAGATACCTTATATGTATACTGTAAGTAGAGCCATTCTAGAACATCTTTGTTGCATGTTAAATTCAGGTCTTTCATTCACTTATAATAAATATCAAAACCATTTATGGAAAAAGTTATGCTCTATATTCATTCCAAACACAACAAGGATTCTGTTCACTAATACCTACCTCACACCACCAGCAGTGATCGAATTCACAGGTACCACACATACAGTGCCATCATTGGACTGGTACAACAAATAAACAAACTTATGTAGTGTTTGCCATGAGATACCACTCATGCCATATTAAGTTAATTTATAAGGTTTCATTTAGAATAGGCACATGGCAAATTTCTTTTAGCAGGCACAACCATATACTTCTTTGGGTGGCAAAAACAACTTTGCACAGTAATTTACATATATGACCTTGGTCAGGAGGGAGTTAATAAAGGTACTATCCAGGTATAAATAAATTCTCTTCTGGATGTCAGATTGGTTAGACAGGACGGGGTAGGGTGAGGACTCAATGGTGACTTGATGGAAGTATGGATGTCACACATTCCTCCCAATACTGAAAGAGATGAGAGGAAAGGGAAGGATTGGAGAGGTGAGGGGAAGGAGGGGGATAAGATAGGATAATGGAATAGGAGGGGATGGTGAATACCAGGCTCCGGTCCATCAGAGTGGAAGCTGGCAAAGACCAAGGTATGTCCTAGTGATCAACTAGATCAAGGTCAAACGTTTGTAGTGTATTTTTGTAGAATATTTTTTTCTACTATAGAATTATTGCGTTAAGACAATTTCATCTCAAATGTCTCATT
>JAODAF010374927.1:0-15007 GCA_027574765.1 Molpadia intermedia
TCATTTTGCAGCAGAAAATGAAATATTTTGCATAAAGTAAATAAAAATTGATTGGGTGGCGGATATCCTCATAGAAATCAAAATTAACATAACGTGAATTTATATCAAAATGCTTTTTGAGACATATGTTTACAGAAATATTCCCCCAAAAAATGACATAAGGAAAAGGTGAATAAGAGTTTCCTCTTCAGTATTACAAAAAGAGCAGATAGGGGAATCAGCGTACTTCATCTTAAATAAATAAATATTTGTGCATATTATCCTATATAAATAACGAAATTGAAAGTATTAAACTTTACTGTTCCTTACAGCAATGTAAGGCAGCATAACAATGTTATCCCAATTACAGTAAGTGAAGTTATCATGCTGCTATTTTAGTTTTGACGTTGGCTCACGAAACTTATCTTTTACAAAAAAGCAATATGTATATTTAGTAATACGAATTGCATTAGTAGCTTTAATTAAACGTTAAACATTCTCGTTAGGGGTATGTAACTGAGATGTATTATGTTTTTAAACTCTAAAAATGGCTAATAAAATTCTATAGTAAAAGGTGAAAGGAAAATTAACTAACATAAATTTGGTAATAAAAGTAAAATAAAAAAAAATAAATAAAAAGTTTAATTCATAGCTTTGCCCCAATCATAAAAAAAATCACTTATTAAATAAGCATGCTTTTGTCTTAAATTACTAGAGTAAATCATCTGATTGTCTATTTAAAGATATGAATTATTTAGAACATATTGGTTAGCCTAAGTATAGTTGACGGGATAATGGAAGTTAAACTCAGACCATGCATAACAAACATTCCTAAGAAAACTATTTGAAATAATATTATCAAATAGAAAACTTCCACCATAATTTCTTAGGGTATAGTCAAATAAAACTTTCCAAGCACTAGAGTTAACGTTTATATAAAGCTTTACCCACCTACACTTTAAATTATTAGCAAATTTATTTATTTCAATCATATTTAAACCACCTTTTGACTTAGTATTAATTAAAACAGATTTCTTTATTTTATCCGGTTTGTTAGAACAAATAAATTTATAAAATATTTTGTTTAACTCCTGGAAATAATAATTAGGTGGGTTAGGCAGAACAGTAAGAAGATAAACTAATTGCGAAATAGCAATTGTTTTAATAATTATTATTTTGCCAATAGGAGTAAGGTCCCTAGAGGACCGTAAGCTTAAAAGAATTTTAATACGGGAAAGTTTTGGAACATAATTTAGGCGAAAGAAATCGTCTTTATTGAGGTTTATGTGTAAAATAATAAAACGACCATTGACATCGCTAATCACATTTTTAACAGAAAAATCAATAGTTGACCTTACCAAAATAGCAACTTCTTTACTAAGGCTGGTACCATGTGAACAAATATTTTACCTCCCCATTCATCAGACCAGAAATTAATATCAGAAGCAATAGAATGTGTTTCCTGAAGGAAAATAAAATCATATTTATGATTTTGAAGATATAAAAACAGTTTTTGACGTTTCAAACCATTTCTGATTCCTCTTGAATTGAAAGAACAGAAGTTATATGCACTCACCATATATAAATATTAGTGAAAAGTGGTATTTTCCTGCGTAACATAAATAAAAACATTCCTTCCAATATAATCCAAGCTTTGAACAAATGAGTTTTTTCGGTCTGGTTATAATTAGTATAAAAGAGAAACAAATAAAAAAGTTCAGTCAAGCATCCCAACATGGGTAGCAATATGGTCAACCTTAAATGTTGACCTTAAAAACACCTGTCATCGGCTGTATCACCCTCTTATTAGATCTGAAATCGGGATAGAGATCATTAAGAACTTGGAAATTCGAACGGTTTACCTTTGATGTCTCTCCATTTCCCAGATCTAAATTTAAGTTTAGTTTCCTGTTGATATAATGTTGCCACTTGTGTCTTCCACTTTTGTTTTTCCTGAATCTTTAAAAGTAAGGTCCTCCACAATGAAGTACGGTTCATCTCTCAGTTTCTCTCGTTGATTTTTCAAGACTTCAATTTTCTTGCTGTAGAATGCCACATTCAAGAGTATGTGGCGGGGTCTATCTGTACGTAGTTTGCCATCTCGATGAGCCCGTTCCAGTTTGATATCAGTAATACCATTTTTTTTTCCAAAATTGATTTTAGATTATTGATATCCAACGATACGCAAGTTATTTTTTTCTCAACATGCGCTCCTGGACATTTAGTTTATCTGTTTGGATGTTATTTGTTTGTTTCATGTCATTTATCTTTTTCGCAAGAAATTTAATTATTTTTTTTCATTCTTGTTGATGTTGTTTCTAAACCTTCAACTCGTTCAGTTGTACGTTCGAGTACTTTATTGAGATCGCATTCGATTCTTTCCAAATATGACTTAATTGACGCAACATCTTTAGCCAAACGTTTATAAAATTTATTAATGTCTTTTTGAATGTCTCTGAGAGTAGGTTGATTTTCCTTGGTATCAGAGTCTGATTGACTCTCAGATGTGACGACTGTTTCGTGCAACTGGCTTCTGTGAGAACGGAAGTCACGTTGAGAGGGCGGATTGTTTTAGTGCAATTGGGTCATACGTAAACGTGTTTCACGTGTAGCAAACGGTAAAGTTGGTTGATCTTTGGATTTGTTTTTATCACCTTTTTTTCTTCCCATTGTGTATCTTCTTAGCGTTGGACTCGGAGTTGGACTCGGAGTATTTAATAGCAAGGTCGTTTTCTAATAACATTTGAGGACTTATTACGTTTCTCCATATCTAAAAAAATACTTAGTATTTCTTTCGCCCTGCTCTACCCATGCACCTAGCCTTCGATCTAATTATAATACCTTGTAGTTTATAATCATAACTGTGGTTTAAATTATTACGAGCTACCTTGAGCTTATTAAACACTTCAACAAAATTTGTATCATAATAACAACGTTCTAGATCACAAATTTTATTCATTAATTTGATTTTATTTATCTTGCGAATATTTGCTTTTGACTTACTGTACGTAATATTGTGACGCCCAGAGTAGCGACACGTAGACTCCTCCGTACATCGAGGGCATCACTGCTGGAGTAGATTTTTCATGTTTGTGCGTGGTTATTTATTATGAATTGTTTCATTGTTCCCGGTAAGTCTGTGGGACCTTATCCCCTTTTATAGGTATAGTAATATGTTGTAGCTTCATATGTTAATTCATTTCTTTGCTTGCGCCTCCGTTTCAGCTGTCCAGCTCTCGTGACAATACTCTAGTTTCTCTGTAGCCATGTGAAATATTCGAGCCACGCGTTTTTAATAATTTTGGTCACTTGCAATTTTTGGTTTCTAAGAGTGTGTTATGGTTTAGGTGTTAGCCGCTGCCCAGTCAAGTATGTTGGTCAGTTTGTCATATAAGTCCGAGTCCGTTTCCTTACAATATTGTGGGCGTATTTCTCCGTTTGCCAAAATCCCTTGTAATTATTACTCCAGACCCAAATTTTAGGAACAGGGTAGTCGTGCCGAGCATTATTATCTTATCGCCCTGTGTAATTATATTTGTCGTATTTGTTGGCTCATGGGTGGCTCCGCTTTGGGCTGAATTTCCCCTAGCCAACGCCCAAGTATTGTATCTTTAGGACTCGTAAATATACGTTGTGGCCACAAACTTCACAGGTACGTCTCATTATTATTTATATAGATGGTTAATTAGCAGTGTTTTCAATCAATATTGGTCGTTTTGTTTAGTTGCTTCGTACTGCTTTTGCTGCCCTAAATTGTTTTAATCCTTGTAGGTGATAGAATCTAGTAATTAGTAAGGTAGGTTTACCTCCCTGGATAGTATTCTGGTACCTTAAAATAATGTTGTGTGTTGGAACGTCGTACTATTATCAACTAGGTTGGTACACAATTTTTATTGTCGTGGGTTGAGGAACACGGTTATATGTGTTGGTTAAATGGATTGGTGGTCTGGGGCCCTCGGGCCAGGTTAAAGTGTAGGCTGGGCAGACTGTTTTTATCATAAATTACATCCTATGGTCAATCCAATTGATAATATTACTGTTATGATGGTTTAATTGTAGAGTGGTGATTCATAATACATTGCTATATTCATATTAAAGGTTACTGCGATTGATTTGTAGACACCTGCCCAAGGTGGGCAGCGGATTTGTATTAAATTTATGTTGATAGTGTATAATTCAATTTGTTTGTGTTTTATTGGTTTTAGGGTTGTGTTAACTTGTAATCGCCCCACATTGATCCTGATATTGGGTGGCCTACAACTGCTCTATCGAACTCACAGCCGCTCGGCTAGTTAAAACCCGTGAGGGGCGTTACAATAATGACTATTTTTATATTTAATAAATTCCCACTTCATTTGTAATAATATCATTTTCGTATAATCATTATCAACAAGCAAAGAATTGTTAAACTTCCAAAAAGCAGGTCCTCTCTTATATCTATTAATAGTAAAATATAGATTAACAATAGAATGATCCGATTGAAGACCACTGGAAATAGAACATTTCGAAACCTGATGAACCAAGCTCTGATAATAATAATATTAGAACTCCACGTAAAATCTCTTAAAATGAAGGTTTCTCTCTCTCTCTAAATATCGACTAAATTATATGCCGTCATAAACTCTAAACCCTTGTCTCTCACCGTAAACTTAGAACAGAGTATACCTCCCTTTTTGTCCATATTCAAATTAAACACGAAATTAAAGTCACCCCGACATTTATAGACTCGCCTTGAAAATGATGCAATCTATCCGAGAGGGAATTCAAAATATCTGGATCATCTAAGTTAGGACCATACAAACAAACCGGCAAAGTAAATAGCTTTTGATGAAAAGTAACGTCCGTATTAATAAACCTTCCATTCCTAAGTTGCTCTACACGTTAACTGCGAACACCGCGACTCAAGGATGTACCGTTATCAAAATAATTTTGCCACCCAATTTATTTAAACAATGCCTTTTATTACCATGGGTACTATGCGTTTTTTGGATTAAATAGAAATCTAAGGAATGAGTGTGGAGAAGTGCAAAGACCTTTCTTCTCTTTTTATATTGACTAAGCCCTCTAGCATTGTAATTCATGCATGTTAAAGTCGTCATTAGGATACCAAAAAACATGGATGGATAGAAAAAAGGAGAAAGATAAAAAACTCAACCACCGGATAAAAGTAAAAAGTTTCGGATGGAAAACCTCAACTTCCAACCGTGGGGTGGGAAGAATTACCAGATATAATGATATAAAAAAGTAATAACTCACATAGTACATAGGACATAAATCCGTGTCACATAACAAATAAATAATTCTCCAAATAAATCAAAGAATAGAAATCATCCAAAAATATAAGATGGATTATTCAATTATAAATAATCCATATCCAATGAGGATAGTCTTATAAAATACACATATATATCTAAAACGAGTTCAGATATAAATGTCCATAAAGAATAATCCATACAGGCTACTATATCGGTCCATCAGGCAGAAGGAAACTAGTATGATCTTCCAGCAGAATTTCTCCAATAACCCCCTGTGACCTGTTTTGACCATTTTCCAGTAAATCCATCTTAGTCAGATCATCAACGAAACAAAATATCGACTGTAAGGCCCGGCGTGCATTTCGAAGAATAACAATATTATCTTGATAGAAACTACATTTAATAGGAATGTGACGTTCTCGACTTTCGACATGTCTTCCATCTCGATGAACCTTCTCCAGCTTACAATCTGCAACTGCACCCGATTTTCCTATAAATTACAATAAGAACTGTGCTAATGAAGAAAGTAAGCCACGTTAGAAACTGGTGTATGCTATACCGCGCATAGCACATGCTACAAACCAGCTCAGTTTTGACTGTGCTGTTGTTATATAGGAACAGTGTTGTCGTAAAATTATATGAAATGTAATTGCGACTGGGGAAATAAGTCTACGAAGTTTGCATTTAGGATATAGGTCCTAGTCTACGATTAGTTTAGATTATCGATTAGCTATAAATTATTACGTGATCGCCAGGAGAACCTACTGTATCGATTGACCGAAGGGTATCCTAAGACCTAGACCTAATCATGAGAATCCAGGCCAGCAGCCTCTAGCCTAACTATAGTTTGCTGTTACTAATACTAGCAAACTAATGTCTCGACGCCTGCGGAACTAACTTGTCGTGTACAAAGTTAGGAGTTTGGGTAAGCGCCCTAGCCTAATTGTAATACAACTACGTACTAGGAAAAGGCTAGGCTATAACTTGTATAACATTAGGTTTGACCTGACCTAAGTAATGACCAACGGCCCTAGTAATATTAAACGTTACTGTTGATTTGAGACTGAAGGCACTAAAATTAGGCCTAACGCTAGGCATAGGATGTAAAGCACAGTTATGGGATCTTGACCCGTAGCTTGCCCTATACAACATATTATGTTAGGCCAATATTTACGAAGGGATGCAATGTGTGTAGCATTGCGAGTCCAGTCGTTGCAATAAGTACATGTGCGATGACTGAATGAAATGAAAGTCTCGTACGTGATAATAAATATCTTAAACGTAATGCACATTGTGTCATCATATATAGAGCACGGAAAACAAATCTCAGGGAGGCACAAATCATCAACCATCGCACTCGAAATACGGACAAAATTATGATTAAAAAACAAGAAGGCAATCCATGGAGTTGCTGAGCTCATCGCAAAATTTCTAATTTAATCCCTAATTAGACGTTTTTGTGTACTACAACTAAATTTACATCAAGTGTCCTTTTGTCCTTTAACCTTGTGTTGTGTTTTCTTAAAATTCTGAATATTGAAACATCTTATGCCTATTACAACTATGAAGATTGTATGTAAATCCAGGCACAAATTTCCCTCATAGGGCACATACCTACCAAATTTGAAGTTAATCGGTGAAGCGGTTTAGGAGGAGTTTTCGCCGCAAAGTTTTGTGCTCACAAAAATATGCTCACTTACTCGCTCACTGACTCACTCACACACACACACGAGCACGCACACACACACAACTACAATTTGACCCCTACCTCAAACTGGGGGTCCCCTGCATCAAGGGTCACTTTACCATGGGGGACCTCTAATGAGGCTCTACAACTTCCTCCAAGCGTTTCCATAGCAACCATTCCTATAGTAACTGATGATGATGTCATCAAGGGATCCAATGGTCAACTTACTACAATATCCCATATACGGGACGATGAGATAACAAAAGAAAGAGTTTAAGTTGGCCTGGAATTTGAGCCAATGGTGCACCAGGTATATCATTGCTCTGGGCACGTTTATTCGTTGCACAACTATCAGTTGTTTAACATTTAGCGGCCATCTATTCTACCAATAACCCATGCTGTTTTAAGCAATAGATTCAGCAAAGAATTGAATGAAACATGCGCAACATAAACATAAATGAAATTTACTTTAACATTTTTACCACACCTAAGCTCCTTCATTATTTAGTTTGTTAGTTTAAGTATTTTACAAGACTACCCACAGAAGAAAGTCCTTTGATCTTTTGATACGGTTGTGAATAACATCAAGTAAATTGATATCCCAGGTTTAATCTGACTGCTACTGAGTGTGGAAAGGGGTTACTTTAACGTCCAATCTAGCATAGCTCTACACTATAAGTATACACTTGTATACGCTAATTACAGATTGCTTTATGACGATGTCTCTCAGGCAATAAACCTGTTAAGACTGGCACGATGCCGTTTTCTTATGTGACTTCTCTTCAATTTAATATAGTGCTGTCACTCAAATACATAGATTGATGTGATTCCATTAGCTACCGTATATATATATTAACTATGCGCCAGGAGCGAATGTCAACTGAATATTCACGATGTCGTACTTCTATGTATAATTGGATATTCCTTTCCAATAGCAATGCACTACCATAAATAAATTAGCATTTGGTTTGCACTGGTTTGTACAACAAATAATAGATATTATCAAGTTGATTATATAGTTACTCGAAATTCTACTTAAAACAAAATAACAGGATGAGCCTCAATGTTTGCTTATAACAAGAGATGTTTACATACAGTCACATCATCAGAAAGAATAATAAAAGATGAAACCTTAAAATATTATTATGTCACTGTGATTTCTCTCAAATATGTGATTAATTTATCTGTACAAGAAAAGTTTTTATTTTTAAATTTAAATCTAGGCAACAACCAATACCATGAAGGGACTAACGTTTGCTTAACAGTCACAAAACCAGAAAGACTAAAATGGATAACACCCTTCGAATAATGTGATATCCGGTGCATTCCGATTGAAACCGGAACCAAATGTGTTGTCAGATAGAAATGTCTGATATTCAATGCATTCCTATATAATATAATAAATGTTATGGTACATTTAGTATGAGAAATATAGATAAATAACAGAATGAGATTAATTTTAAAATTTAATTTTGTGGAAGGTTTCTGCAATATTAATAAAGATCAGACCAAAACCGGAACAAAATTGTTAGATTCGCCGCATATCCGGTCTGGTATATTTCCATCTATATAATGATACTACAACATGATTCGATCAGAGCCGGAACCAAATGTGTCATCGGTCGGATCCGATATCCGGTGCATTCATGTATAACATTACTAATGGCAAGATCCGATCGGAACCGGAACCCAAGGTGTTATCAAGCATGTTCTGATATCCGGTGCATTCCTATATAAAACAATACTAAAATGTGACAAGATCCGATCGGAATCGGAACCGAAAGTGTTGTCAGGTCGGATCTGATATCCGGTGCATTCCTATATAAAACAATACTAAAAAGTGCCAAGATCCGATACCCCGTATAACAATATTAAAAGGTTACAATGCCCGAAGTCGTATCTGATATCCGGTGCATATCTATATAACATCTATATAACTAAACCGTGACAAGACCCGATCGGGGCCGGAAGTGTTATCTGAATGGTTCGTTCAGATTTATAATTGATAATAAAACAATATCTTGTGCATTTAACAAACCAACTTTTAGATTGTTACATCACAACCTATTCAGAGAAATTGTATTGCAATCATCTAGAGAAATATACTGAAATTAGACAATATTGCAAGCTGCTTTAACGACGTCACGCTGACGTGTTACGTGTTACCTTTACAACATTATTTTAATGTAACAGTCTCCTACCATGACGTCATATAGCCTATATTAATATTTTGAGGCTGTGTCTTCTTGTTTAAATTAATCTCCTCTAGCAGTCTGGATGACAGTTAAACCTTCTCGAAATAATATCGACACCTTTGATGATGTGTGGGGAATATTGAATGGAAGAGATTACATTGTTGAGAAATACATCGTTAAAGTGAGGATATGATTTGTGCAGGGATGTGGTTTGTAAAAAAAAACAATGCAATACAAACAAACAATCAAGCAAGAAAACAAACAAAAACACACACATACATACAAAACAGTCTTGTCAGTCGTGTCTGCTTTTTTATTTGTTGCTTGTATAACATATATACATACATCATCTTCTATTTTACAAGCATTTGCATTGACATGCACCTGTCTTCATAACAATTTATTTTCTCTCAAAACTAATTCGTAAAATAATTTAATATAATTTTTTCTCGGCTGTACAAAAATACAGAGCACATAAAGTATCATTAGTCCATGTTTAATCTGCAATAAACACGTACCGGTAGTGCATGTTTATTGAACTTTCAGCGACACATTGAGATTAGATTTTGCCTTAGACAGACAGTATGATATTTACCATTGTCACGCATTGTGCAGCACTAGTCTGTTACGAGTCCTAAATAAGTTTTGGTTATAGGCACTTATCGGCTGATGTGTCTGTTTGAACCATAGACATAGAACAGATATGCTGTTTTATGTAGGTCATATCGAGCCTGTCTTCAATATATAATATACATTAAATATCAACAGAAATGTTGGTCAACATGTCTGCATTTTATTAAGTTACTAGCTTAAATTGCGTAGCTTTTCTACTGTAGACAATTCGAACGGAAATATATACCCTTAAGGTTCTACCGTGATTGGCGAAACAAAATCCAGTTTCAGGCTTAGATCTAACAATCACATGAAGACTATCCAGGACAAAAGCATATTAAGACATGACTCAATTCGATCGCCCTTTAATGCTTACCCCCGCCCCCGTGCACAACCCTTTAGGTACCGACTCCTATAAAACCTTAAAGCTAAACCGGTTAATTCATGCGGTAAATATATGTAGTGAGATATGTCTTAAGTCGATCGCTACTTCTTTAAATAACTTGTGTCTTTTGCAAACCGTAGAATAGGTGACATTACTCGAAATAGTGTGGCACTATAGGGACCACTGCTTTACTCTAGAGCGATCATTTTCTAAACGAAGAATGAATATTCGCTGAATGATCTCTGATGATTTATACAACGATTCGTTGGAAAATCTGGGGTAGGGGCTTGGGTTTGCATCCTGGTGATTGTAAATCAGAGCCCATCTGGACTGCAAACAATCTCCCACGAATAGTGTTTACATAAAAAGGGAATATCCAACATTTATGGAGCAAAAGTCCTCTTTGAAAGGACAGTTATTATTCATCACGAGAATTGCAATTAAGGTCTTCCCCCATCCCCCCTCATCGCCGACGTCTCCCGTAACTGCACCCTGGTTTTATAATCAAATGTTCTGGTATGTTGCGTTTGGCGCCGAGTTGGTGGCCCTTTAACACAGCCTCACACACCTCACACGTTTTGACGCCTGTTTCACGAAGGGTGACAATTTAGACGGGACTACGATGCAAATATGAAAATTGGATGGGTTGACTGTCTAAGCCATTGATAAGAAACATTCTTATGAGGTGTTACTGGTTTCCCGACGACGTCAGCTTCTTTGAAAGAATTCTTGATAGGAACAAATTAGTCATGCAGTAAGTTACACATAAGGGAACTAGTAGACTACGGAAACTTTTATGTTATGTATAGTACGTGAAAGCTATACTTAGTCTAGGTGATTATACATGCGGCTTACCGTTGGTCTTTACACCTCACTATACTTCACTATTGCAGAAGTTCAGTTGCCTTTGTTCGATTGTTTTTATGTTATTTTTTACAGAGTGAGGGGTGCTCATTTTCTACACCACTGCTTCACTTTATGTATACTGGAAATTATACCTACAAATTTACAACAAAAACGTTTCTACAGACCGGAGAAATTTTGTAGAAATGTCGGCTTCGACACTGGGGCCTAAACTATTCTTTTTGGTCTTCGAAATAATCACAAATTTGCCATACAGTTTTAGTCGGATTTGGCACGGTATTGTAGCCGGGGTATGGCTCAGTCCCTACGAGGCCCCATGCATGCAATCCTTTTGCTACCAAGTCAGTCTCTCCTACGACGATCCATGCGTTTCGCCTACCTACATGTGTTCATATTACACCAAAACATGCAATTTAGGGCCAAAATGCCCATGGCACGCAGGTTCCTATTGATATGCCCCTATATATGCAAGAAACATCTTATAAAAAGGCCATGAGCAATTGGATCACATTTTGAGCCTGCATTAGTCATGTTTTGGTTAGTACTATAATAACAACCGACCGGGTTTTTACTGGTGACGGAAATCCTGTATACACTTTTCATTTATCTTCACTTTTGCTTCAAAGTTGATCTTTTCGGTGGCAGTGCAATTAGAAGTAGCTCTTTCCGTTTCCCCTCAGGTGAATATACCGCATAGACATAAATACAAAATTTAAAGATTTTAGATGGATCGCTACTTTTATTGCAAATGATGGAAGACAAATAGAATATTAACTTACCAAACGGTGATGGAATCCTTTATAACTGTGTCGATGTAGGTGTTAATCTGAAAAATAACAAGATAAAGTTTATATTAGTTGTATTAGCTGTCTTTCTCTTGCATCATTCAGTCAATACCACATATATCAATTTCCTCTGGCAAGACAAGGCAATTACCCAGGTCTACCGGCTGTCATCATCTGCTATAGCCATCCGCCTAACATCATGCCATTTTTATTATCCACTCTCCTGCCACTTTACTCTATTGTCATCAGTCACATTTAGCTTACTATAAGTTCCACACTTGCTATTTCATATATAGTCATCCGTCAATCTTCATCAGCACCATGCATCTTGCCATCCGCCCATAGTTTGCCATCAGCGCCTCTATTGTCACCTTTGTTGTCAACAGTCTTATTTAACTTGCTTACAAGCCCCCTTTGTGCCATCGTACCTCTTTTACCCTCAGCCCCACCACGTATTGTCATCCTCCCATCTTTCGTCATCATTCTCTCTCCTGCAACCTTTTCCCATTGTCATCAGCTCTATCTATATTGCTATCAGCTACACACTTGATATCAACTCCTCTCTTGCCCTCCGCCCACCCCGTCTTGTCATCCACCCATCTTTCGTCATCAGTCTTTTTCCTGCCACCTTTATCAATTGTCATCAGCTCTATCTATATTGCTATCAGCTGCACACTTGACATCAGCTCCAGTCTCCTGCCTTCAGCCTTAAGCCCAACCCGTCTTGTCATCCGCTTATCTCTTTCGCTATCTGTCTCCCACCACCATCTTTTTCCATTGCCATCAGCTCTATATATATTGCTATCAGCTCCACACTTGATATCAGCTCCTCTGTTGCCCTCAGCCCACCCCGTCTTGCTATCCACCCATATTTGGTCATCAGCCTCCTTCCACCACCGTTTCACATTGCCATCAGCTCCATCTATATTTCTATTAACTACATACTTGATATCAGCTCCACTCTCCTGCCCTCAGCCCTATCTGTCTTGTCACCCACCCATATTTCGTCATCAGTCTTTCTCCTGCCACCTTTATCAATTGCCATCGGCTTCTCTCTTGCCTTCAGCCCGTCTTGTCATCCGCCCATATTTTGTCATCTTTCTCTCTCCTGTCACCTTTTCCCATTGTCATCAGCTCTATCTATATTGCTATCAGCTGCACACTTGACATCAGCTCCTCTCTCCTGCCCTCAGCCCCACCCGTCTTGTCATCCGCCTATCTCTTTCGTCATCTGTCTCCCACTACCATCTTTTCCCATTGTAATCCGTCCCATCTATATTGCTATCAGCTTCACACTTGATACCAGCCCCTATCGTGCCATCAACTTTCGCTTATCTCGCCATCCGCCCAGCTTTTGACAAGCCTTAACGAGTTTATGGCTTAATTTCAATTGCATTAGACGACAATAAATGGTAAGCTCTGTTAAGAGTATTGGTATTTCCATCCTCACGTTTTTTTTATGGAATAGATCTCTTTGGCATAAATATCAAGGCTAAATATGGTAAAATATTTCCAATATAGAAAACAGCCAGATTTTGTTTCTATATCCTTTTCCTGATCCATCCATGTTTTTTCTACTTTATTCAGAAACTTGCTTACATAAGCCACAAGAATGAAACTACATCAGAACATCTCCACCTAATATTGATTATTCGTTCAAAACAAATTCAGAAATTTCTTTAAATCAGCTGTTCCTTACACCTGTCTATTTTAAATACTTTTTAACATGATAGTCCTACTTCATTTTAGTCCTACTTCATATTATATAGCTATATATAAACAAACTGCCAACGGTTGATAAAATCCTGTTTTTTCGTTTACAAGTGAAAACATGAAAATGCTGGTACCATATTTGACAAATTATGTTAAACAAACGAAAAATGACATACCTGAATTGGAGAAACGCAAACCACTTATAAGTAATCCGGAATTCACATATTACAATGGACCAATGAAACTTTATGATGATAATATCGCCTGCGATGCGATTTCAAACAGAACGCCGTAATGTGATCCACGGCAACATGTTATATTAACTTCATCAGAAGCGCGCCTATGAAATTTTGTTGCCAGGACGACAAATTTTATCTGCACTTTCTGCATAGGGCTTGGTATAAACATGCGAACGTCTGTTCATTTAATCACTAACGAACTATATCATCTAGGCTATACGGAGCTGGCATAATTACGAACTGAAACAGGGTCGGCTATACAATAACATATTGTACATATGGGTAATATGCTGCTTTCTTGCTTTCGGCCAACAACCTGATACTATTCATAACAAATTCGGTTTTATTGTGCAGCCTGAAAATCAATCAACTTTAACTCTTTAAATGAGCAACGAGTTGTATAATATATAATATAGACAGTATTTAAAATACGTTTAAGGGTTCTGGTGGAGGTGCTGATGGACATGTAATAGAGTTACACGCATGATATATTATTGGGAGTAACCCTATTTTTCATATAGGCCTCATTAGGACAACGAGTGATCACAGTAGGCGTAGGGCCCGAATTTATATCCCTTTTATATTTGAATATTTTGTGTTTGGAAATGTGGCCTGATATTCCATCCGTGTATCCCGTATATCGCTAACTTCTCACTTAAACGCAATGCAGTCACGTGTTCCATCACACATTGGTAATGTACTCTACCATATAGCAATGTTGTAATTGAGTTTACGTTAATTAAGTCGACTTTCGAGTCATGCCGAGTACTCCGTTAGTCTAATGTCGAGTCGAGTTATCAATAATTTAGAGTCGATCACTTACCTCGATTCGAGTCAATAGTTAGGTTCGAATAAGTTGTTGTGTAACAAATCGGATAAACACTTTAGAGTTAATCAATGTGACAAGGTGTATCCTTCATAGTTGAATATTATCAAGTGTAAGGTGATCTGAATAGTAAACAAGAGCCGAGGTGCTACGTGATTCCTTGCCGTTAGATTTAAAACCTGATTTTATTGTTTGACCTCTATTGACATTTGACCTCAATAAAAAACAACATCCATGTACTAACTATGATGAACACACATACCATGTATGAGCTCAATAGAAGTTTGCCTTTTCAAGTTATGTTGACAAGCAATGTACATACCCATGTATTGTGTTTACAAGGTTGACCTCAGATGACCTTTGACCTCCACCAAAAACAATAGGGATCATCCTACCAAGTATAAGCCGAATTGAAGTTTGCCTGGTCAAGATACAGTGTTTACAAGGTTTTCAGTGTTTGACCTCTG
>JAODAF010377144.1:0-22625 GCA_027574765.1 Molpadia intermedia
GATTACAGGGGGCGAGTCCTACAATTGCATGTGCATCTAAACACAACAACCAGTTGATTTAGATATTGTCCAGGTTGAATCAGCCCTGAAAGGTATGCACTACCTTGAGCTATTAAAAAAGCATGAGAGGAGGGTTGGGCTGACCGTGGCAGAGGGGACGTTCAACACAGGGAAAACATTCTCTGCAAAACTGGCCTTGGCTGGGTTTGGCCTTGCCCGAAATGGCATTATTTGCTCAATTTCTGCAGCATTTGCTCTACCTCTTTGCTTCAATGATGTCAAGGTGCCTAATCTCATAGAGCAGGTAGCAATGGCATCATTTGAAGTTGGCGCTCTGACCAATTGCACTTCACCTCTGATAACCTGCAACAGAGAGGTGTTATCATCTATTAATACTTTTATATAATGAGTACTGCTTCCTTTGAGGCATTCAGGTGATTTGGGGTCAAATGTCATCTAAGGGTCATTCAGGTTCATTTTCTGAAGAAAAAACCCTGCTACATATTATATTGTACAGTGTTGAGGTTTCTTTTTGGGTGTTATCATTCATATTGATACTGTAAATGGGCATGGCCAAATGCAAGTTTTGTATAAATGACTTGTAAATGGGCAAACCAGCGAACTACTGTAAATGGGGAGAAGTATAGGCTACTTATACATATTGATTATATAAATCCTACATAGTTTCTCGAGACCAGTTTCTGCCGGTCTCGGACTGTTGTGGTCTCGATAATTTTCTCAACGTCGAGACGAGCAATTTTTTAAACAACAAATTAGTTTTTTCTAATGAAAATAGAAAAGTAGAAGGACAGGATGTTTCATTCAGATCTCTCAGAAAAAATTAATCCTTCACTGCACCGACAGAAATTTGATCTGAAACTTGTACAGTGTTGAGGATTTGTCTTGATGATACTTGGTTATTGCTTCTTTCGGGGTGTTCAATGAATTGGGATTAATCGTCATCTATGGGTCATTCGAGGGGTATGTTTGGGAGTTGGTGTTGGAAGTCATTGTGCAAAAATAACATGACAATTATTTTTTTCCCTTGTCTTGTCTAAGCTTATGCATATGAACAGTGCTACGTAGCACAGTCCCTTGTATGCCATATATGACTCGTTGTGCATTTGTTAACAAAGCCTTTATATAGTCACTTTGTACTTAATATAATGCAGACTTATCTTGTCTATGCATATAAGCATTCACGGTATTGTTTTTCATGTAAAACGTGTATAATTTAAGCATCTAGCTGTGTTCATCAAATCAGTATGGTACCTTGGACAGATTTTCCAATTTGTTTGGTGAGATCTTATCAAGGATGGGGTGTGTTAATACCTGGTAAAATGCATGAAATATGTGTTTTTTGGTATGGAATCTAGGTAGGTTCACAACTTTTTAGAGCTTTTCGAAGTATATTATTTGTGGTCCGACCTATAATTTATTATGAGGCAACTTTTAGTCTAAAAAGGTTTTATGAGGGGATTTTTTTACATTAAAATATCTTACACCTGTGGTATGATGGCTGTCGACCGGCCAAATGTGAAATGCTCATGGAAGCATTGACAAAATAAACATAAGCAGTTGGAAGTAATAAAATTCCCATGGATAGGCGATGAGATCTGCACTTTCATGGATTGCCTTGTTGTTGTAATAGGTGTTCTAATAAAAGGATATACATAGATTTTCTTATTGTTTATAAATTGGACCAAATGTTTAGGCCTACTGAAAGCAAAAGTAGGACTGTTTTTTCCATTAAACACCCTTTTTTGCACTTAAATTGTTTTTGCCATTAAACACATTTGTTGCAATTTATTATACGTGTTTTACACTGACATAGCCAGGCTTTTGGTTTGGAGATTATGGTAGGGTACATATATGTTATGAAATTTCATCTCTGGATGCAGCCAAATGCGAATTTTGGTATAAGTACTTCGTAATCATGCAAACTCAATAGGGGAAAGATGGGCGAGTCTTATACCTGGCGGATAGGTTGCTGATAGTTACTGTAATGGATCTGAAGATTCCTATTTAAGTGGTAATTTCATGAATATTGATGTGTTAATGTGGTAATTAATGTATTTGGCCCTTAGAAGATCATCATCATGTTCGGTTTAACTTCCCTTTCTCATGCTTGCATGGGTTGGACGGGTGATTTTCCACCAAGCAAATCTATCCTTAACTAGATCACTTCTGACAAATCTCACTGCACAACCTCATCCCACATCTTCCTAGGTCTCTTGCAGCTTTGCGCTTTTTACTTGACAAACGACAAGGGCCAAAAAGGCCAAAACCGGTCAATCACAGAACAAAAACAACCAAGGAACCCCCCCGCAGCTTTCGTTCCAGCAAACTCTATATATCTGCATTTACTAACCCAGTTATCTTTCATTCTTTCAAGATGTCGAAACCACAAAACAAGCTTCTCTTTTGCATACAGTCTCCTACCCTTTCTAGCTTCAGCCTACCACATCAGAGCAAAACCTGTTCTTACGGCTCACATTGCACATTCACTATACCATCCGCATGTCATTCCTTTCTAGTCTCTGAACGTCTTCAGACTTTACAGCCCAAGTCTAACTGCCATACTGAGAAGACTATGGGTATTCACTAGTGTTGTGTCCGAGTCTCAGGAAATCGAGTCCCGCCCAAAATTGTCGAGTCCCGGGTACAAAAAACCGGGACTCCTGATACCTGAAATGGCATTATGTAATAAGATTTAAGGTTTAATAATAATGTTTCCCTTTTCACTAAATCCATTTTGTTACTGAGTACGTTAAACGTGCCGTCCTCGAATTCGATCGACAATCAGATAATTAATCTCTGTTGGTTAATTCCATTGAGCTGATTTATTCTATTTCTGGGACAGTGGTTCTTAACGTTTTTCGTCCCAGTTCCCCCTTTCCAAACAGCCTCTACTAGGTTTATGACACCTTACCAAGTAGTAATCCGCGGAAGGTGCGGACTTAGTGGGGTTTTCTTTCCTTAATAATAGCTACAGTACACTGACTGAACACCTTGTACTTGCCTTGTAATGATCCATGGTGACGATTGCTGCGGTGTACATGGAGTACTTTAATATTATCAGAGAAAGGTTGAATTTTTATGGCAATTTGTCTTATTAATTTTTTTCATTTATATTATAAGTGGATAAGATTGGTGATTTTTATAAGAAATCTGATGACTGCATGATGATTAAAACAAACAACTTTTCAGGTTAGCCATTGCACGCTGATATAGTGATAAACTACAGCTCTTCATTCGGCCTAATGTTCATTTAGGCCTAGCCTGAGATATGTCTAACTCCATTACTGTGTATCGTTGCACATCCATTGATTATGTAATGTACGTTCGAAGAATTTCGGGTACACGCCCGAAATTTCGGGGGTACCCGGGAGCATATATACTCGAAAATCACAGCCCTAGTATTCACATACATTGAACAACCATACCAAGCCATTCCTCAACCCCAAATTTTCTCATGGCCCACCAAACCACATCACGAGGTACTCTATCAAATTAAATGCCTTCTCAAGCGCAACACAAGCAAAATACAGATTCTCTTAGCTAAATATTTCTCATGTAGCTGCCTTAGTGATATTGCATATGTGGTTCCTCGGCCTGGCACGAAACCAATCTGCATGCAGATATGCAAACTCTTGCTCTCAGGAGCTTCTCAATGATTCATTCGATATGAACCTCCTTGTAATTTTGTTTGGTACAGATCAAGAGGGATTTCAAGTCAACAGATATAGGTTCGGTACCGAGTATCAAAGACCGGACAAAAAGAGTGTATGGCTTGTCCGAATATTCATTATATGTTCTACTTGAAAATTTTCAAGTTCTTCCCTCTTGCCAAGAAATCCTAAAATCTCTTAGTTGTCTGATTATACTTTTTTATTTCTTCTCAAAGCTATATGTAAATATTCAAGGTTAAACTTAATGCTTGGAAAGAAAGAGAGAAGCTCCTTCAAAAATCATATCAGAACTGAATACCCTCATCAGCTTCAACACAGCTCTCCCACCAATACCTGAAGAAGATCGTCAGGCACTGGACAAGGCAATGGAAGAGGCAAGTTCCAGTATAGCAATATTTGTCAATGCCAAGGAGGAAGTACTCCGCAATGATGGTGTTCATGCAGCGAAGCAGCAGTTGCCTGCATTTCCATGTAATGATTGGCAGGAGAGGCTTGTGCATGTATATGCTTTGGACATCTGGTGTTCTCGAGTGGTGAGTCTTTTTCTATCTAGGTGCATTGTACACTATGGTTTTTGATCCTATACACACAAGTTCGGATTTTGAATAGAGTGCAACTATGGCATAAACACCACACATTTCAGAGTGTGTGAATGTCCAGACAATATTTTTAAAAACTGCAGCAAAATGAGCGGTGATTCTTAACATTGATATTTATAGCCATATGAAACGATTATGAATTATACACTATCCCAGTTTGCAGAAACATTATTCTATGTTGAAAAGATGTAAAGGGAAAGACCAAGAAAATATTCCACATTTGAAAGTACTTGCAAACTGTATTCTGGCACATTTCAGAGTTAGGGGGTCCAAACAAGCTTAAAGAAGTAAACCAATTTGTTGGAGTTGTTATAGCTGGTTTAACTGAAATTGTGTGATGCATGTAAAGACTGTGGATGGCTCTAATATTAAACACAGTTTCAATAGATTTCCCGCCCTGACTTTACAAACATTGAGCATCATGATGGGCTGGATGTAGAATTTTCATGAGTTTCTTATTTCTTGGATGTGAGCAAGTCATGAAATGTTTGCGAAAATAGAACTAGGATTTATAACCACTTCGGTTTTGTATCTATGGCATCAGTTTTATTGAGGTAAAAGGCTATCAAAATATTCATTCAAAACATACTAATCAGAAAGCTTTGGGACTCCTTGCCATTTATCAAAAGTAATATTCGTAAGATACAGACTCAGGTTGGGTGAATGATACCAGTGGAGTCATGTGATGACATTGAACAAACACTAGAACCGGGTCAAATACTCCCACAAAATAGAATGTCACATTATCGTCAGGTTATGGTGTTTACAAGGCGAAAATGGAAGTTTTGACATAAGATGACCTTTGACCTCAGACGACCTTTGAGCTCAAGAGGACCTTTCACATCAGAGGACCTTTCACATCAGAGGACCTTTTCACATCCGAGGACCTTTCACATCAGAGGACCTTTCACCTCAGAGGACCTTTCACCTCGAGGACCTTTCACCTCAGAGGACCTTTCACATCACATCCGAGGACCTTTCACCGCGGAGCACCTATCACATCAGAGGACCTTTCACCTTCACTAAAAACAAAAGAAACAAAATATATCGCCATAAGGAACCTTCATACCAAATATGAATTTGATCCAAGTAAAGCCTTGTCAAGATATGCTGTTTACAACTACGAGGTTTTCACAGAGTTTAAACCACTGCTGACCCCAAATTACCTTTGACCTACACCAAAAACAATAGGGTTCATGTACTCATTATGAGAAACAAACACACTGAGTTCGAGGTTGATCTGATGAGGCATCACGACTGCATCGATTATCATACCCATTTGACTGTAACATAACAATCAACAGCCATAATATTTCAATTTAATTATTGATTTTTTTTAGCATGGTTACAGTAGCAACTTTCTTTCTAAAAATAAGGGTAGATAAAAAGGTCATACAACTGGCAAATGCAAATCAAGTATGCATGTTTCAGTTTTGGAGTTGAAAGATTTGTCTGTCCAAAATGGTTACATTAACAATTAAAAATGAAACAAGTTAAAATATAATGTATATATATTTTCGGCAGAGAAAAGTTTATAGTTGCTGTTCACCTTGGTCTAATTTAAGGCCTAATTTACCTTCACACTTGCTGAACGTTGTAATGCATGCACAGTATATTTTGTATTCTTGAATATCAAACTAAAGACCATGGTCTTACATGTAGACACACACACACAGGGTCTCCTAAATGGGTCAAGTTAAAAGTGTGTTGACATGGAATTTGGAATAACGGCATCGGTATCGGCCAATATCTTTTTTGGAATATCGGATATCGGTACAACACTATACCTTGATGGTCATTACTTCTTTGGAAGGAAAACTGGACACAAAGATTCAATTACCATTTAGGTACAAATAAGTTATCTGCATCTGAATTTTCAAGAATATATCGAGGGCTACAAAATGGTAAACTATATTACTTTTCAACATGTTTTTACTTTGGGTTACATACCAATCAACTATTTTGTGATATGATGTGAGTTATTGGACACCCTGATTGTGAAACCTGCCTTGTGCGGTTTCATTTGCATGAGCTGATGGTGGTGGTAATAATGTCTATGAACTTGCAAGTTACTGTACAGAATGCCTAATTCAAAATTACATACACTGAGTGTGAAAACACATGATCAGTTAGGCCTAGCCTGAGTTATGTCTAACTCCATTACTGTGTATTTCGTTGCACATCCATTGATTATGTCATGTACGTTCGAAGAATTTCGGGTACACAAAATTTCGGGCGGGTACCCAGGAGCGAATACTCGAAAATCACAGCCCTAGTATTCACATACATGTACATTGAACAACCATACCAAGCCATTCCTCATTTCTCATGGCCCACCAAACCACAATATGTTGTCTCCTTCAATAAGTTAACAGTGAAGATCAACAAGACGATGCGCAAGGAGCATGTGAAGATGATCCACGGCCTAAACCTTAAAATCAGTAGTATTTGTTTTGTAGAACAATTTCAGAAAATTTGCCATAACATTGAACTCTTGTGCCACATATGCAATCATGAGATAAGACAACCAAGGGAGAAGCTAGTAAGGCACATGTGGTGTTGGATATCTGCGGTGAGGGGCAAGGTACAGTATTGAAAGGGTCATATTAGGATGGCCCAGAACATCCCATTCTTACAAAATCAAATGTACTTGTATATATAGGAAAAATATGCATATTAGCTGATGCCTCTGTACACACACAATTCATATACAGAATGTAAGGGTTAAATCTCAAAATTTATTTGCCCTCCCTATCCCCAGGAAAAATATTGACAAACATAGTCCAGGTGGTCAGGCAATTTTTTCTCCTGACATTTGTAGCAGATTTAGGAAATATACCAATAACATAAACAATGTCAAGTTGATAAATTGAGCTACAATACCCTTGGTGTTCGTGTTTAAAGATTTAGGATGAGATATAAATAGCACATGGCCTGTTACAATTCATTTGTGTGATACTTTGTTCTTTCTGTTCAGTTCTCGCACATTATTGGACACCCAGTTGAGGTTGAGGAACTTGCTTCTCACCTTGTTAAATCATCGAAGTATTATGCAATTTCAGGGTTTTGAAAAGCCATTGGAGGATCCACTGAGAACAATGGGCCAGCTGATTCACCATGCAGTAAAGATCCGACAAGAGAGGAAGTTAGTCTAAGCATTTAAAATCACGAACAGGGTGCACAAGTAAGTGTTTCTAATATGAAAAAGCAGCAATATCAGCATTTTTTGCTGCATCTATCTACATCACTCTATCAACAATTTGTTTCAAAGTTATTCCATGCATACATTCTTTGACATTGACGGATGTGTATTGGGTCATATGTGGTGGTCAGGGTTTGTGGGTCAATGGTCATCGACATCTAGGGGTCATTTTATGAAAATACAAAAATGCTTCTACAGATTCAATTGCACAGTCTTGAGTGTTTGTCATATTGTCAAATCAACCAGTGGTCCCCAGGTGATCCCTCATATCTTGCTAAAACTTTGTCATAATGATCTACTGTCTAAAACGAGTACAGCCAAAAAAGAAATGCTCCATACTCGAGATATGGCCTGTTTAAATTTGGTCGAGAAGGTCTTTGTTGGACGCGCGAGTCACGAAAAGTGAGTTTTTGTACCAGTCTTTGTACAGAGTAAGACTGCTCATATTTGGAATTCTAGCTTACATCTTGACATACTTCATGTGAAGGCCTATCTTATTTAGTGTTCTAGTTATGGTCACCCAAAGTAGGCACTTTATTTAGCCGAAAATGTTTTTTGTGATTTTTGGGGTGACCATGTGTCAACATGAGGGGTCACATGAATCCCATAGTCAATACATATTATCTTTACCCGTAAGCAATTATAAGCTCGCCAATATATTAACATGGGCCCAAAGTTGGCTCCATTGAGACAAGAAATTTTTCAATTTGTCTCGCCTGTTATGCATTAATTATGCCAATTAGTTTATTTAACCCCAGAAATATGACCTCAGATGGCCTTGGAAATGTCCACCCAACAAACTGACACTTGGTGATAATCGTTACTCACAATTTTCATCAACATAGCTCGTATGGTTCTTGAGATAAGCTGTTCACAAGGTTATTTTGTTAATATGCCTAAATTTTGCAAATGACCCCTGATGACCTCGAAATTTTATGGACCAAATGTTGACTATATCCATCAAGTTTTGTGAAAATCAAACAAATTTTAGAAATATGCATAAATTATGCAAGTTAGCATATTTGGCAATATCAGTTCTAGAACACCTGGCATCGCTACTCCCTACCAAGTGTCTTCAACATAGCTCTTACGGTTCTTGAGACAAGCTGTTCACAAGGTTATTTTGCTAGTATGCATAAATTATGCAAATTACCTGTGTAATTAGCATATTTTGCACTGAAAATCTAATCAGTTCAGAGAGCTGAAGAAAGGTCAGTACTTTGCTGATATAGCATTGAAACTTTTCAAATTAATGCATTTTTAATTTTTGCAAGTGACATTTTGCCATATTCTTCTTTTTTGGAGGCTCATTTCTCAGCAATACCTAAACCTAAATACGGAGAACTTTAAACAATGCTTGTAGCAATCTCTCGTACAGTCAACTTTGTTATTCAGCTTCAACAAGCATTGAGCATGTTGATTGATAGGACAACTAAAAAAGTAAAAACGGAATTTCCTTTGTCCTGAATTCGTAGTTTAGTATCAGTCTCTAAAAATTTCACATTTTTTATGAAAACCATAAAAATGTAATATTTTGGCAAATTTAAGCTAACCATATTTCACAAGACAATGCTAAAATGGCCATAATTTAATTTTATCCATTCTTCTGGACATGGTTCATGGGCTTGAATTACTAGAATGTGATGGGATGTTGATTCCTTAGAAATGCTCGTACCCTAATTATTTAATTGAATTCTCTGTTTTCAGTTTGGATGAGTATGTTAATGATTTGAATAGCAAGTTATGAAGTTGCCATGTACAGGTACATGGGTTATTGGGTACTATACGCAAGCACTACATGGACATTATACTATAAATACAATTTTAGTTAAATATATAAATATTTACATTTTTGGTGTTTAACATAACAAATACAATAGAAAAGTATAACACATGGCCCAATTTGGCTTCATTCGTTACCTCAAATTTAAAAAATGTCCCGGAGAAAGGGGAAGCGGGGACTCCCCCTACCTTAAGCCCCTCCCCCCGCAAGCGCTCAGGCACGCGCGTACACGCATGCTGCCACCCCCTACTTCAATCTGTGGAGAACACTGAATAAGGTCCTTTATACAGGGCTATTGAGAAGAAAATAAAATGTCAAGTGAACCCAACAGAAACAAACTCCGAAAATTTATCTTGATTTGTTTCCCTTGGTAAATTTATTATTTTTGCAATAAAACATATTGTTTTCCATTTTTGATTGATTTCCATCATGCGAAGGAATCCATGCAGTCATGACTGCATGCATGTGTGCAGCATTGCCATAATTGATTGATATCACACTTGGTACATTGCTTGCCCATAGTGAGTAGATGGTCCCTATTCATTTTGGAATACCGAGTGGGTGGGGCTGCTTAGAGTAAATTACATAAAATGTCAATATCTTGGCAACCCTATGCCTGATTTTGATCAAACTTCTTTTGGTAGGAGGGTATGGTACATATACGTGAGCGGTAAGAAATTTCATCTCATTAATATCTTGGCAATCACACATCCAATATTAATTCTTCCGATGGTGAAGGTTCATATATTGGAATGGGGGTAATGTGTGGGTGGTATGAAATTTCATCGATGTTTATAAACAAAATGGGCCAATTGTAGTTTGGTAGCTCAGTGATGTTAAGGAATCTCAACACCTGTGTTTTCTGATTTTGGATAAATAATTTACAAATTCTTAAAATTCCACTTCCGGCACCCCCTATGGTCTCCACTTCTGTATCAGCTATACCAATGCCACTTTGCAGGCATATAACATATTGATACAGCTTTAAAATGATACCAAATATGTTGAGATGGCCTTTGTCGTTAAAAAAGTATTCCTACAGCATGAAACCAAAAAGCATAACAGCACCACCCTTTTGGGGAGGCGAGCACAAAACGTGTGACCACAATGATTCTTGGATGGCGGGTCATTAGTTGAACTTACTGCAAATGTCTGGTGTGAGCTCTGCACCATTTGGGCTCTAGTTTTTAGCTCACACCAGCATATGTGCTGGGTGAGCTATTGTGATCCTGCATGTCTATCTATTTATCTATCTATCTATCTGTCCACACTTGATTCAAATTGTTTGGTTGATCATGATGAAACTTGGTCACAATGATCACCAAGTGAAGGGGCCTGAAGTTGAGGTAAAGGTCATCTAGTGGTCAGTTTCGGCCATTTTGTGAAATCTTTCAAAATGCTTCTTCTCCTACAGATAAAATTGGATAATCATGAAAGTTGGTCAGTATTATCATTGACAAATAGTACCTATGGGGTGTTCAGGGATTTCAGGTCAGAGGTCGTCTAGGGGTAATTTTGGCCCAAAATTGTCATTTTGGCCTTAAAACGGTCAAACTGCTTCTTCTCCCAGAAGTTGAATGCAATGATCATGAAAGTTGGTCAGTATTATCATTGACCCATGGTACATATAGGGTGTTCAGGAATTTGAGGTCAAAGGTCATCTAGGGGTCATTTTTGGCCATTTTGTTCAAACCTTCAAGCTGCTTTTCATACAGAATAGATTGAATGATCATGATAGTTGGTCGGTATTATCATTGACCATAGTAGGTACATATAGGATGTTAAGGAATTTCAGGTGAAAGGTCATCTAGGGGTCATTTTTGGCCATTTTGTTCGAACCTTCAAGCTGCTTCTTTTCCTACGGAATAGATTGGATGATCATGATATTTGGTCAGGATTATCACTGGCCAATGGTTCATATAGGGTGTTCAGAAAATTAGGGTGAAAGGTCCCATATGAGTCATTTTTGGCCTGTTCAAGAATTTATGTACAGTGTGAGCTACTGTGCCATTGGCACTCTTGTTTTCTTGATAGATGCCTTGATACTACATCATCTTAAAGGCTTAATGAACATATTGCATACTTGCATGCGTTGGATGGATACAAGTGATGTCCTTCTAAGCCTTGTAGCTATATGTCGACTGACTCGCTTCTGCATCAAAATCCCTCCAGGATAATGAACCCCCTCCCCCCAAAAAGGTATATATATACCAATGGGGGATTCCAACCCATGATTTTTGTTGCTAGAGTTAACCCTGTGCCATGGCCATTATTAAATCATTCTACTAATCATCATTGGTATTCAGAAACTCTTTTTTATTGTTGATGTTTATAGTTGATCATCAAATTCTAATCAATCTAGTGATCCTATCAGTTCAATGATGTACATGTGATAGATGTGTGTGTGGAATGACCATTTGTAACTTTACTTGGCCAAAGAATCACAAAGCACAGCACAGTGGCTATCTTGTTCCTCTAATTGGTTTGGCATCAATGCACATGTTTTGAGCATTCTAGTAATTATGGGAGCTGCCCAATAGAGTTTACTTTGAATGTTCAGATTCAGTGTTATTATTGGTTTTAGCTCTCTCGAAGACTGAAACAACATAATTATCAGATGGTATGTAATACATTGTAATGCATGCGTTTATTACAATCCATTGCATTTTGAGCATATGCATGAGAGTAAAATATTTATGTGTGGAAAGTATCAAAAATTTATCATTCTGGGGCTTAAAATACATGTTGAATGTGGGAATTTTTGTAACTACCCTGAAAATAATAATCAATTTTAGCAAAAAAAGCATTAATATTTCATTGCTCAATTTTCATTTGTCGTCCTAATGTAGTTCATAGGCTGAAAACACTTTCTTGGTCAAACTGATTTGGTCTTACAAATATTTCAATGTGAAGTTCAAATTTAAAAGAAAATATAATACTTAAGAGGGAATGCAAAGTAAAAAGTGGTGTGGTGTACAAATACCCTTCAGTTAGGGTTACTTACCAATCCAAATTTCCCAAAATCGCATTCATTATACCAAAGTTGAAATCTTCAGGGTAGTGTGTTTCGGAGGCTTCAGTTATAAGTAACTACTTGTAAATCAGTAAAATAAACCAGCCAGTAACTTCAAATGCATTCCAGTAATTTCAGTAGATCAACATAAAATGGGGAAATTATAAACATACTTGAAAATGATAAACATACTACTACCTGTGAAGTCCAAATAACAGAAAAATAGATACTAGAGGTTTCAAAAATGTGTTAACACCAGTAAGTCTTTCGAAAATTTCCTTAATATATAGTTCGGTCTAGTCTCCACATCTCCACTTACGGTTGCAATGCAGATTCAGGAACACATCAGTCTAGATGTGGAAAGATGGTAATTAATCTTATAAATGTTTCGGAATGCTTCAAGTGTTAATGGAAAGTGTGTATTGGTCCACCTTTTCAAGCAGTGAGGCATATCTCCACTATTAATTTGTCAGGGGACTTTAAGTGTCCATATGCTACATTTTGATAAATAGATTAGAAGAGTTCTTCTATTCATACTTGCACAAGCTAGCTGAACAGTTTGTCTCATAGGATTTAAAACAATTAATGGAAAATTTACTCTATTAATTAAGTCAAGCTTTTACAGAATTCTTAAAAGCCTTGGGGTCCGGTGAGTTTTGTCAACAATTTCAAGAACAGTTATCAACTGTTGTATATCAAGAAGGAATGAAGAAATATAAAGCAATTATAAACCAAAGTTTGTTAATGGAAAATGAAGTCTCCAAAACGACAAATATCAGCTTCCTGTTCTCAAAAATAGAGGGACGGTCATAATTGAAACTAATTTGGCAGTTTTCATTAAACATATGACTACACTTTCAGCAAATGGCAAACAATCCATGAAGTACCCGAATAAAATACAAGACTTTACAAAAATGTTACTGTAATCTTGGTATAACAAGGAGGTCACATTTATGGAACATATATGCCTGCCAAAAGTGAACAAAGTAACGCCCAAAGATGTTTATACTACCCAAGGTAGCAGCTAACTAGATGACTTTTGTGGTAAAAAATCTTAGGATTTAGTTTAATGAGACCATTATTGAGGAAAATGACTTTATTTATTATATCAATACAATAATGAGATTAGGATTGTGAGTCATCCCTATATATAAATTGGCAGCAAAATAAAAATTGCTCTCATTTTCAATAATGCAAACATTATTGGTTCAAACAAGATCCTTAAAAAACAGTTCAGTTTTGAGTTCCAAATATGAATAAATGTCAACTGTGACACTCACAATCTTCATCCATTTCCAGGAGGACGTTTTTGGGCCAGGTGCAATAACTTACAACATGTTCAATGTGTATTGGACAGTAATGATTCTAGTTATTCATGTTTGTCCAATCTAATTAAAGCCTCAATATGAGTTGAAAACGAGGTCCAATTATAAAACAATATTTGGTTATATAGTGACAGTATCAGGATGATTGGAATTAAAACATTGCTGACCAATTGTCAAAGCAAACGTGTCTTTATTGTGGATGTTATTTGCTCACAAAGTTCTAAAGCTGTTTTTGTTGTAACCGGAATTTTGTTTTAAATATTTATATTAATATTTACTTGGTCTTTGTAGATTCTGAACCACAATGTTGATGTTTCCATAATATGTATATGGCCTACACTTTTGAGAATAGTTTGCATGATATTTGAAATTCTGCTTTCAACTAAAGTTAATGCTTTAAAATGTAAGAAGCTGACAAAACTAAAATTGATATATTATCATTAAATTCATCTTTCAACATTCAGTTATTATGCATGAATTGTCTTTAATATACCCTTTTCGATTCCTTGCTTCCATGTGTGTTGTGTGTGCGACTTTTTCCTTGTAAACATGATAAGTCGAACATGCCTGGTCAGATCAAGTTTATACTTGGTATGTATATTCCCCATAATAAGTATGTTCCTCATAGTGAGTACAGTCCATATTGTTCTTGGTGGTGGTCCAAAGTCAACTGGGTCCAAACATTGGACATTAGTGAAATTTAGGTATGCTTGTGACATTTTCTTAGTAAGTTGACCTTGCCTGGTCAGATCGAATGCTCTCCTAATTTGACATGCATGTTCTCCATGGTGAGTACACTTAAAACCTTGTAAGCACACAGGTCCATCATGCATGGTCAGATAAAGTTTTAAATCACTTAGTTTGTATGTTCCTCATATATAGTGAGAAAATGGCCCCAAATGTTTTTGCCTTAGGTCCAATTGGGGTCAATTGGGGTAAAACATTGGAAATTTGTGAAAGTTGGTCATGTTTGTGGGATATCCTTGTAAACATGACAAGTTGACCATGATCTAATGAGTAGATGATCACTTAGTTTTTTGGTGGAGGTCAAAGATCATCTGAGATCAACATAATGTCAAACACTTAAAAACGTTATAAACACCATCATTTTACAAGGTAAACCTCGATGGAGATTTATACCTGATATGTAGGTCCCCTATAGTGAGTATATTCACTGTTGTTTTTCTTCTGAGGGTGTGTACATTGTAAACCCAATAAATTGATATGGCCAAATGGATATAATTAGGGTTTAGGCTTATCTGTCCCGATTGATCGGGATTGTCCCGTTTTTGAAAGAAAAAAATTAGCTGATCAATTTGATGCTTAATTACATTGATCACATAGAGAAAACCATACTGGTGAAATCAGCTACAAATATTGCACCATTTGAAGTCTACAAGATAGGTCGACCATGGTATGTATGTTCCCCATAATGAGTACATGATCCCTATTGTTTTTGGTCGAGGTCAAACTATGACAACCTTGTAAACGTGCTAAGTTGATCATGCCTCCTCCGATCAACTTCAAACTCGGTGGGATCTCACTGTGGGTACATGGACCCTATTGATTGTGATGGATTTTGAGTCGAACATGCCTGGCTGAATCAAGTTTATACTTGGCATGTGTGTTCACCATAGTTAGTACATGTTTGTGGTGGAGATCAAAGGTCATAAAATGAATCAATTAAGCTCATGCTTTCATTCTAAATGCAAGGAATCACAAAGCCCTCATCTTTCTTGTTCTTTCTCCAGATGAAACACATGACATGCCGGACTTGGATGACAGTGCATTTGCAGGTAAGATTCATGTTGATTGTATTATGGGAAGGTCATGTTATGTGTGTTCATCACTGTTGGTACCTGATCCTTATTGTTTGTGGTGGAGGTCGGAGGTCATCAGAGGTAAAAAAAATAGAAACCGTGTAAAGATTGAATCTTGCTGAGACAAACTTTCTTGGTAGGTAGATTACCCTTCATGGATATATGATTCCTTTTTGTTTTTGATAGAGGTCAAAGGTCATCCATGGTCAACTTTGTAAACATTGTTTCTCGATAAGAAAACTTCAATTGAACTCGTACTTGGTATGTTTATTCATCATAGTAAGTACATGAACCCTATTATTTTTATGAAGGTCAAAGGTCAATAGAAGTCAAATTCTGTAAACACTGTATATTGACTTTAATTTAGCTCAAACTTGGCATGTGTCTTTGTCATAGTGAGTACATGATCTCTAGAGAGGTCATACAATGAAAACATACAAATATGTGCATGGTATCATGTTGAATTTTTAAAGGGAAGGAATCGCAAAGCCGTTGCCTTTCTTGTTAAGTAGTTCAAACTCTGATGTTTAACCAAGTTCAGTTTGATTTTTTGATACTGAATCAACAGCTTTTAAAATGGCATAAAGTTTTACCACGCTACATTCTGCCTTATTTCTTTATTTTTGTTTTTTTTCTTCAAATTAACATGGGTAATTCTGAAGAATTCCAATAGTGTGACATTTAACCAAATTTGATTGTTATCTATGAAATGTACATTGTTGATTTGTTGTATCAACAAATATGTATGTTTACAAAATTCAAAAGAATTCAATAACTGTATAAACCACTCAAATTAACCATCATTTCGGGACTAGGTTGCATAATAATGAGTAAATAATCCCTGTTTATTTCGTGAATATTAATGAGTGGATGGGGCTTAGAGTAACTGAATTTCTTAAAATATTGATTTCTGTGCAAACAAATGTCCGATATCGATCAAAATTAGTTTGGTGACTTTGGTAAGAGGTAAGGTACATGTTTGGGTGTTGTGTGAAATTTCATCTCATTAATATTCATAAGGGGGCTGGGGCAAACTTAATTTTGCTGAAAATGGCCCATAACAACATTGTCTCCACAGGTCCCAGCTTTGGATTGATGTCATACTTATTTATTTTGCTGCCCATTTCATGACTTTTTATTAGTGGGCAGGGCTTCAAGCAAATTAATTTAAATATTGATTACTCCAAAACCATATAATTTCAATCAGTCTGGGTTTGATGACATTGGTAGGAGTTATGGTACTTGTCACCCGCTTAACATACCCATTGCTCTGAACACAACTCGAGAAGAGTACAGAATTTTATCTCATTAATATTCATAAGGGAGCGGGGCCCAACATAATTCGGCTGAAAATGACTCGTAACCACGTTATCTCAGCAAGGCCAAGTTGGATTTATGTCATACTTGGTATAGATTGACAATAGTGAGGAAATATTTATAAAAAAATATTTATTTTGGTGCCCATCTCATGAATATTACGGAGTGTGCCGGGTTAAGAACGGATGATGTATGTCCAATGCCGATCATACTTGTTTTGATGACATTGGTAAGGCCTATATCTGTGGGTGGCTTTTAACTGCATTATCATAGCAGGCCCAAATAGGATTGATATTACATTTGGTACAAATGTTGTCTATAGTGGGTAGATGGTCCCTAATTATTTGGTACTCATGTAATGAATATTAATGAGTGTGCAGAGCCTAGAGCATATTTATTCAAATATTGATGAGCCACCATATGTCTGATTTTGATGAAACTTGGTTTGGTGGTAGGGTACATGTGTATGTGATACACATGTACCCTACCACCATCTCATTAATATTCAGAATTAATCTCATTAATATTCACAATGCGCTTGGTGTGTTGGGGTAGGGAAAACATGTTTAAGCTTGCCTAGGCCAAGGAATCACCAAGCTCTTGGCTTTCTTGTTATTGTTTCATAGTAGTATGCAGAATGATGGTGTATAGTTTTGCAAAGATATCCTATTGCATATCAATAGATATATTGTACTGTACTTGTCATACACTAGTAACACAAATTTAAGGTTCAACTGTTGTATAGTTGAATTTGTCATGTCAGAAAACATATAATTGGACACAAATCGTTCTCATTGGATTATCTTGACCTGGTCCGAAATTTGACCTTTTCAGGTTTCTGTCAATATCGCCATATGTAAAGTACAGAGAGAGGGCAAACTATACATTTATGGATTCCTTATGACCAGGCAAGTAATTTGGTGTACTGTTTGAAATGATTGGGATATTTTTTTAGTTTTGACCCCTGTATCACCCCTGCTTGACCTTTTAACCCAGAAAAAGGCAACTTCCCCATCTCCTATTCCACCTTACTTTTTTTGGTAAATTTTGACACCCATACTGTAAATCGAAATAAGTTGAAATTAGCTTCTTTAAAATTATTTCACACATTAGCTCTAAATATGGTTAATTTCGGGTTACAACACTGTGCAGTAAGCCTATATATCTTCATTTGAAGGGCAACATCTGTTAAGGGAAACTTGACCTATTTATCCCTATGTTTTGATGGTTAAATTCCCTGTTAGGCTATTACCAATATTTAAACAAATATTTTTCATTAACCTACTCAATATTGAAACAGCTGATAGGATATTCATATCACATTTTGAGCTGTTGAGTTCACTCTGTCAACCTTTGTGATTCGCATCGTATCCATTTTTTAGTTTGTGCTATGCATCCTACCATGCACTCGACCCCTACGGCGAAAGAAGACGGAGCTTCATCCAGCAGAGGTGAGACGTTAATCTAAAGTAAACCAGCTGTTTTATCCCCCATTTGAGGTGGATAACGTGATAAACATGTATTAATGATACACTTATATTAATTTACTGTCATTAGACCAGTACTTGACATGGTATGCTTGTAGAATGTTATTGGTGTACTGCCACTAAAACTAAGAAATGCTGTAGCTCTAGTAGTATTTTAACATTTCACTGCACATGTTTAACATAGTTTAGGCCCTTCATATGATAAGAGTGATACATTTAAAGTTTCCACCCAAAATAACTGATATCTGTACAAATTATACCGATTGGCAGACTCCCTAAAAACAAAGCACCCACCTGGATATATTGCAACTTCATGCATAGATGTTATCCATTGAGTCAGGCCACCAAAAAACATTGAGCCTTGCTGGGACCTTAGGAGTACCTAAAATTTCTGAAAGATATGTGCGCGAAGAGCACAAAGTCCCCACCAGCCGGGTTCCAGTGCCTGTTCATGTGCCCTGAAAACTCAGTGGTTCTAGATGCTGTATGGTGCAATTTGAGCCTTATTTCAGAGGCTCAGAGCGTTATATTTACTGACAAGACAAGAACAAGCCAACACTTATTATTATGAGTGTCAGTAAAGAAGAACCACGATCCCCCACATTTTTTTTAGCGATGCTCATTATTTTCTGCGACTACCAAGGGATTTTGGAAGCCTGCGTTGCGTACTAAATTATTTATTCTTATTGGTTAGTCCTTTACTGGGGAACATGACATAAACACAAATACAAAGAGAGCTGCTTTAATAATGAAATAATCTATGGTTAATCGCAATTGTTTTATTTTTTAGTTCGTACTATGCCTCCTACCACGCACTCGACCCCAACGGCGAAAGAAGACGGAGCTTCGTCCAGCAGAGGTGAGACGTTAATCTAAAGTAAACCAGCTGTTATATCCCCCATTTGAGGTGGATAACATAGTAAACATGTATTAATGATACACTTACATTTACTGTCATTAGACTGCACATGTTCAACATAGTTTAAGCAGTTCATATGATAAGAGTGATACATTTAAAGTTTCCACCCCAAATAACTGATTTGTGTGAAAAATGTACCGATTGGCAGACTCAATAAAACAAAGCACCCACCTGATATATTGCAGCTTCATGCATAGAAGTTATCCATTGAGTCAGGCCTTCAAAAACCATTGAGCCTTGCTGGGAACTAAAATTTCTGGAAGATATGTGCACGAAGAGCACATCACGAGCTCAAAGTCTCCACCAGCCGGGTTCCAGTGCCCGTTAATGTGCCTTGGAAACTAAGTGGTTCTAGATGTTGTATGGTGTAATTTGAGCCTTATTTTTAGAGGCTCAGAGCATTATATTTACTGACACGACAAGAACGAGCCAACACTTATTATGAGTGTCGGTAAAGAAGAACCACGAACCCCACATTTTTTTAGCAATGCTCATTATTTTCCTCGACTACCAAAAGTTTTCCCATGGAGCACCGCTCCCTCGCACCCATGGATTTTGGAGGCCTGCGTTGCGTACTAAGTTACTTATTCTTATTGGTTAGTCCTTTACTGGGGAACATGAAATAAACGCAAATAAGATTGTTTAGAAACTGCAAGCCTAATATCTGTTAATGACAGGATGCTGTTTACTGTAATTAATTAGATTATATGGAATTATGCAAATGATCGTGATATATAAAGAATGCTTGGAGAGAGCAACCAAAACTATATCCATAAAACAAATACAAAGAGAGCTGCTTTAATAATGAAATAATATATGGTTAATCACAATTGTTTTATTTTTTTAGTTCGTACTATGCCTTCTTACCACGCACTCGACCCCCACGACGAAAGAAGACGGAGCTTCATCCAGCAGAGGTGAGACGTTAATCTAATGCAAACATGTATTAATGATACACTTATATGAATTTACTGTCATTTGACCAGTGACCGCGCACTCTGGGATTTTGGAGGCCTGCATTGCGTACTAAATTATTTATTCTTATTGGTAAAATGCTTGAAGAGAGCAACTAAAACTTTATCAATAAAACAAATACAAAGAGAGCTGCTTTAATAATGAAATATTATAAATTAACCGCAATTGTTTTATTTTGTTAGTTTGTACTATGCGTCCTAATATATATAATAATATATTGATATTAACAGAATGGCATGCATTTAACGATTTGTGTCAAATTGAACTTGAATTCTGGTCGGAAATAACCATTTGTGGATTTTTTTTTACTGCTGATATAACTGTTTCGATGTTTTCTTTCGTGTGAGGTATATAATTTGTAAGTAATTTTGAAGGATGAAATACTATTTATTTTAGTGTTTGCAAATGCAATATACCATTTTAAACCCAGATTGGGCCAGAAAAAGGTGACAAACTAAATATTAGTCACTGATGCCCACATCAAAATGTGAACCTGTATGTTGTGCATCAAACCAAACTATTTGTTAGTTAGAGCTACGGCACCATTGCCAAAACACTTTCATTACTTTATGTTTAAAATTATAATGTAATATAGACTACTGTTTTTCTCCTACAGTGGAAGAGATGGAACTGCCATGTTTGCAACCAGTTACAGGTAACTCTTTGTCTTTAAAAAAGATCAAGTAAAAGGGAGCATTCAAAACAAACAGAACCTCATTGATTTGAACTAAAGTTTTCAATCACGGCATCTCCTATATTTGGCGTTAGGATTCATGAGATAAATAAATAGGATTAGAGGTTATTAATCAACTTAGAAACACCTGGAATATATGTTAATCGACGTGTTATTTGAATTTTCCATTCCTTCCCATATGCGAAAGGAATCTACATGTAGTAACAACTGCATGCCTTTGTGTTAACCTTGTTGTCTGAACTGTTCCTTGCTAGAATATACTTGTTACATGGTTTGCCCGTATGGAGTAGATAACTTGAATTTATTGGTCAGGGTAATGAGATCCTGAGATCTCATTACCCTGACAAGGAAGACTTACATACCAACAACTTCTCAAGGGTTTGTTGTGTTTATTAACACGTGTACAGTGTTTGACTACCGTTGACCATAAATATCCTTGGATCTCCACCTACTTCTTATCAATTTTACAGGTTTTCAATGTTTGACCTCTGTTGACCTTACAAGAGCATCAAAACCAATAGGTTTCTTGTACTCCATATGGGCAAAATACATGCCAAGTATGAGCTTTTTCGACATTCCCATTGTTCAGATAACATTCTACAAGAAGCGTCATGGACGCATATACACTGCCATCATGACTGCATGGAAAAGTCGGCATATTTTGCATCAATGTGCCTGAAGCATTATTTATTGTTATTGTTTTTTTTATTTCATTCACCAAGGGAATGTATCAGGGGTTTTTGATTCCTTGGCTTTAGCCGTAGGAATCTATGCAGTCATGACTGCGTGTGTATGTGTGCGTGTCTGTGTGACACCAAGCTTGTAATTAGGTTTTCTCAGAAGTGCCAAGGTGGATTGATGTCATACTTGGTACATAGGTTACCCATGGTGAGTAGACGATCCCTATTTATTTTGGTGCCAATCTCATAAATATTTATGAGTGGACGGGTCTTAGAGCAAATTCTTTAAAATGTCAATATCTCTGCAACTGTATATCCGATTTTGATCAAACTTGTTTTGATGACATTGGTAGGAGGTAGGGTACATGTGTGGGTGGAAAGAAATTTCATCTCGTTAATATTCATGATGGGGGTGGTAATTGCTCGTAATGGCGAATAGACGATCCCTATTTATTTTGGTGCCAATCTCGTGAATATTAATGAGTTGGTGGGGCTTAGAGCAAATTACTTAAAATGTCAATATTTTATAAACCGTAATGTCCGATTTTGATCAAACTTGTTTAGATAGCATTGGTAGGAGGTAGGGTACATGTTTGGGTGCTACGGGCTTTGATATAATTAATATTCATGATGGGGCAGGACCAATTGTAATTTTGCTCATAATTGCTTGTAATCTCGTTTTCTCAGCAGTGTCAAGGTGGATTGTTGTCATACTTGGTAAATAGGTTACCCATAGTGAGTAGACAATCCCTGTTAAGTTTGGCAGCAATCTCTTGAATATTAATGAGTGGGCGGGGCTTAGAACAAATTCGTGAAAATGTCAATATCTCAGCAACCGTATGCCCGATTTTTTGGTTGGCGACCAGTAGGAAATTTCATATTGCTAATATTCATGAGGGGGCATGGCTAATGGCAATTTTGCCCATCAAACTTGTGCTGGCTCGTTTCAAGGAAGGACACTTGTGTGAATGTTACATTAATATTCGTAAAGGGTCAGGACCAATTGTACATAATGAACTTCATTTTTAGATGCCAAGGAATCTCAAAACCTCTTGGTTTTCTCTTTTTCAATTGAACTTATCCTTACTTTGTCACAGAACCATTGTCCACAGGATTGTC
>JAODAF010377145.1:0-15003 GCA_027574765.1 Molpadia intermedia
CTAGCCCGGGTGTCCGGGGGTTTCCCCCAGCGCGCATAGGAGTTACGCCACTGAGTAGCACGCTTACGCGTTTTTTTTATATTTATTATTTTGACTGCATTGCGGTGCGCCTCAGTACGATAACAATACAGGGACGATAAGGTACTGTGACGCCATGTGAAAGCACAGTTATAGGCTTTCGCAAGTTGTTTAATTAACCAGTAAAAAAGTGGGCACTAAGTAAATTATTTGAATTAAACCATACTGCTTGTTCACATAATAAGGTTTGGTGGTTTGATTTATGCCTCATATTACATTCATTTGTCAAGCGTTAATACTTTATACTATTTGTAAAGTTTATAATTTTATTGTACGGCATTATTGGGTAAATTTAAAGTGTTTAAGTCCTTCCAAACTGACTGCCTGATTACCCTAGTCATTTTTATAATTAATTTCAAATTTCACGAAACGGGTGTCATGTTTACGAGAGAAGTAAACTGTAACTTTGAGAAATTTGTCAATACTTTATTTATGTACAAATGTAATTTTGGGAGATTATAATACAGGTGCTCGTACTTATCATGTTTTTATATCTACTAGCCGGCTAACTTCTTACGTGGTTAATTAGCATGATTAGTGGATACAATGTTTATATCATTAATGCAATACTTTTTACTTCTAAACACATGAATCGTGGTTTCACATTTTCTTCCCGCAAAGAGATTTGAGCCTTATAGCAGCGTTCAGTGTTTGAAATGCTAAATTAGTCTTATCTTTAAAATAGATATGTCTTTAAATCAATTGATAGTTTATTTAGTTAACTACTGTCACCTGTGTCTCATGTCCTTACACATTCACACTTTCGAGAAAATAAAATGATAAATTCATGTTGAAAATATATATGATGTATGCATCGTCCAACTAAATACCGTACACGTTATAATTTGCACTTTCGTTTCATTCTACACTATAGCTTTCTAGTATACCGGTACATTGTTTGCGTTAGAGTGTATTGGACGATTTAATAATTGGCCCGATTATTAAATTATTTAAGAAATAAAACCTGTTTTAATCGAAACATATTTGTATCTTCCTTTGAATTTCTGTTGTCTTAAATTGTTTGGTATGAATTAGCTTTAATGATGGCGCACTTTCACGAACTTCCTATTTATTTTAGAGCCGCGCATATATACATCGGACTGTATATTTACGGCTCTGATTTATTTATAGAATTGCGCCCTCAGTTATTCGCGAAAAGGTTTACATCCATGGTCCAGCTACAATTCGGTACAAAACGCTTTAAATGATTTATCTTCGTATGACAACAGACGAGGGTTATACATCAAAGCCAAACCGAAAGCGTAAGGCGCGTGACCCCAAAGTTATATCAAGTTCGTGTTACGGGGGGATGAAGCACTGGCATACGGTACCGTACTCTTTAATTGAAACAGACAAAGAATGCTACTTCTAAAGTTATAGAACCTTACATCCCTCCCCCCATGTGTTGCTCAGTTATGTTTACTAACTGGTGTACCCTTGACATGATCACGTAAGATAAATATATTTTTTACGTGTACGGTACTTATACTCAGAGAAAAGTGCATGAATTTGTGTCGAATGATTACTAATGAAGATGTGCTGTTATTCATTAGCCAACTACGCATCATTATGCACTTGCCGTTGAATGACCAAATGTTGGTATGAAATTGGATTATGTTTTTGTTAATTCTAAATAAAAAGCTGTTATCTATTCTGACGTGAAAGATTTTGAGTCCCGCGTAAAGCGCGCATTTGACATTTCATTTGTTTATTTTTATATTTTGTCAAACTTTGGCAAATTACATTTAATGCTTATTCCTGTCCCAAACATGTTGCTTGTATTCTTCTTGTTCCACATCGACAACTTCAAGATATTTGGCAATCCGTCCGGTTCTCCACTATAAGTATACTGCTTAATATATTTTGGGGCCTTTGACAATTCTGGCTTATTTCTTGTAATTTTAAATAATGCCAACAATTGTGTTGCAATTCAATTCATTTTTTTCCCTATTTATACATCGAGACCAAAATGTCCTTTTTTAGATACAGATTTTACAGATATCTCATATGTTTACATATATCTCAGGCGTCACACACATACATACACACGCGCTGACTTTACTGCATAGGTTCTGATGTTGCGGTCTTCATCATCGTGACCAAAAATAATTTTAAAAAGTGTTTTTCTTCTTCTTTTTTCGGGGAATTGATAAAATCAAATGTATTTGCTCATTTTTTAATCCTTTTGTATAGTATTTGGATTTCAAATAAGCGGAGTGGGCGGAGAGGGGTAACGACAAAATCGTTTCTGAATACCGCCCTCCAAATCGTTTTGAAATCACGTGTAGCCTATTTAGCTTTTCCAATACTAGAACACCCTCCCCTCGTGGTTATGCGGACGATGTCCGTCTGTTGTTTCTCTCTTACTACTGCTGGATTATGTTCTCCCAATCCTCAATTTCCTTTAATTGGTTTTCACTCCTCTGTCCATATATGTACATACATGTAGGCTATAGTATTACTCATTTCAAGTAATACCAGCAGTCTCGTAATTTATTTACTGTTACTAGCTAACCAAGGCAGGCAAAATCCACTGGCGTTGATTTAAAAATACACTCGAAATCAGATTCTCCGAAACATCAAAGACGATCGCGAAACTCCCTGACTCCGTTAATGATTACAATAAGTTACATCTGCGCCGGATTGGCAATTAGTTTTGTCTTAGTTTTGACTCGTCGCTGTTTGTCTTGGTTTGGGACTTGGGAATATCTTTTTCGCGCCATGTTATATCTTGGACACTTTAGGGGACAGTTGTATTTAGCTCTATAAAACATCTCGTCTCTTGTGAAAGCCAAATTTGGACAATTTTCGCAAAGTTTCCTTTTTAGCTATAGTTTGTTTCGACGTTATATCTTGTCTAATTACCCGGAGAGTAGTTATTAACTATTGACTCCACAGAGACGATCGCTCGGTCTCGGCGAGAGACACGGAGCAATTAAACATTGATTTGCATGTAATGTAATTGGCTAAGGAGCGTCATAATGGTAGGCTTAGAAGGCTGATTAAACCTTACCAGAAACAGGGGTTTAAAATATGCTATATCAGCCAAATGCACGTTTTCTAACAGAACGATCATTTTCCTTTTGTAAAGAGTCTGAAGAAGGATATATTTCAGTTTTACTGTTGTGTATTTAACGATATAGGACTTAATTAAGTAACATTTCAGCATCAATGCTCAATGCTGTATTTTCAAGAAAAAAATGACGGATCCGATTTTGGCTTTAATAGGTAGTCCACCGGTTGGAAAAATATAGCAATTAATTAGCTTGCAGTAAAGTAAATTGTGTGGACAGTTAACTGGTAATATTTCAGCAATGGTAAGTATTGTGGAAGTTATTTTTTCCACCCACGGTCCATTACCGGTACTTGTGGAGATATAGGCCTGCAGGAAAAAAATACTTCATAAACATATAAAATACCAATTTACGATTGTGCAACATGACACATGTAACGTGGCACCAATTGGATAAAACCATCCGTGGTTTATAAACCAATTACTATTTTGAGCAAAGGAATGGTTGTGTCAGGTTCTCTTGAAAGGTTTTATATTTAGGTTTTCCAATAAGCAGAGAAGTGAAAAAGTTTTCTGAAATCATCGTCGTAGTAATTGTTACTCTAGGCAGATTTTACATTAACTAAAATCTCCACCAAAATATTCGGGACAAAGTGGCACCGTATTCATCTGAACAAGATGAGTGAGTCAGGGGAAATAGTGATGTTCTAGCATGACAGAGATATATAAGGACTTAGATTCGTCTGGTACATCGGTAACTATAACTTTAAAGTTGTCAAAAGTATGGGTTATGATTGATTATGTAAATGGGGGACTAGGGGACAGTACCCTCAGACGACCTGTGCAGAGGAAAATTTACAAAAAATCACAGTAACACTGAAATGAATTTGTAGCATAGTTATCATTAATGTATTAATGCATGATTTTGCATGTATTAATGTATTAATGCCGATACCGTACTTTGATGGGGTGTTTGGTCGTCCCCTCACATCACATTCTCTAAAAAAGTAATAGGCCTAAACAGAAAACTCATGTAAGTGAATTGAGCACATTTCACATTCGAGGTTAAGTTTATTTATTCAAAATATTCAAAATAATATTCGAACAAAACTCACTCTAACCTTTACATGGTTTGTGGGTCTGTCCTTATACGGCATGGAATGTGGTCATTTGAGGATTAAGTACTGGTAGGCTGCTGTGTAGGCCCTAATACACCTGCATCACTCAATGATTAACTGAAATACCAGTCACGGCACATACTACATTAGACATTATGCATAAACTGATACAAGTTATGGAAGCGGAAAGTAAAGGTTCTGTATTTACTGAATATTTATGCTCCGTTTCGTAAGTTCTGCATGTGTGGATAAGACGTACCCAGCTTCCCGTCTCCTTCAGAATTAAACGATTTAAAACTTCTTAAGCTATCTAACCTAAAAGTACATTCACTATATGATTACGAAATGTTACATTTAGCAGATAATTCAGCTAGACTGGGCACGCCATATGACTTCCAAGCTTGCCCTGTCAGGTCGGGTCTAGCTGGGTGTCGGCCTCTGTAGGTTTACGCTTCACATTAATTACACAGAATTCCGGATCCTAAGTATCCTATATGACCTCAGATAAGAGTCTAACTCAGTCTATCTCCTAATTACTCCGCTACTAAACCACAAGCTAAGAGTCGACACGAGGCATAGCGCTTGGGCGCTTCCTCGTCGGAGCAGAGACAACTGACATACAGACGATTAGAAACGGGGGATCTCAAGGGGATCAAAAACAGACGAGAAAGGAGTCAAGGCAAATAAAATGGAAAACCAATGTAGACTTCAGGATGGCCTATGTTATAAAGCCAAAGAATTTGAAGATGAAAATGTTTTGCAATCATTTAAGTTTTCAAAGTTTAAACATATAGTTTAGGAACTTACAAGGCTTCAAAGTTGATATTTGCTATCTTTCCGAACGACTTCGGGTATCGGAAGTAGATGTTAAAGCCTACATGACAAGTGATACATCCTTATTTTAAAGAACTGAAGCGGTGGTTTTATATGCAACCAAGATAATTTTACAACATTTGATCATCAATGCCGCAGCCTACATTCCAATAAATTTTTTTGTTTTTAATTCTTTTGAATTTGAAGAATTATTTTAAAAAAACCCCCACCCTTCCCCCCCCCCCCCCCAAAAAAAAAAAAAAAAAAAAAAAACTCGTGCTTGTCAGAAATTTCCATAGTTAATAATGAGAGTCATATTTAAAAAAATGTATTAACATATTTTATTACCAAACCTAAAGCAAAATACAAAACCTTTCTAGATACTATGAGAGTTTGTCAGATCCGGTAGAAGAAGGGATCCTATACGTATATGTATATACGATATTGTGGAAACATGACGGGCATGCAGGCCTGCGTGATTTAGGATTGTTTTTGCCCCTCGAGTGTCTTTCTATAGTTTCGACAATCCTGTCATTTCACCCTACACGCTGCTTTAATTAATACATCCACTTGTCGGTGGCGTAGACATGGGAGGAAAAGCTAGGGAACGTTCCTCCACAAAATCATGGTTCTCCTACGAAAACTCGGATAGAAAAATCCCATAACTGATCATTTTCCATTGAGTTCGTTTCACACTAGATAGCCTATAGTTTATGTTATTGGTTCCTCCCTGTGCGCCCTTGCTAAAAAAGAGTGCATCACTGCCGCCTAGTCGTCATGTCACTTCTTACATTCTCTCATCATGCCTCACTACTGCGAGTCTGCACCCCTCCCCTTCCCTCCAATCACATGATTACCGAACCAGAAATGACAGTACAAAGTTGTTTGTACTGCTCGACCAGGTCACTCGATAGCTAATATGTTGATTTCGGTAAATAAAATAAATCGTAATAGGCCTACTTCGTTTCTTCTTTCACATTTAAGGACCTGATTCTTCGAAATTAAAATCCGAATATTTATTAAACCTCAGAAATCCATACTGACTCTGTCACACACTGACAAAACGTGCATGCGGAACGAACTTCTCAGGCGACGTTGTCCGATTATGTCGTGTCTCGAGGCCGCAGTTCACTGGCAAAGAACTTAAGCAATGCAGTCCACGCTTGTGGCCTGTAAGGAATATACGCGAAGAGATTGAGCCAAGTGCGAACACATAGCCTATGTAACTACGCGGTCGTGCTATTCGTGTTTTATTACACCTTACTGTACCGGGCAGTATCGGGCAGTACCGGGCGGGCAAAACTGGATCGACGGTCTGCCGGAAATGTGAAAATTATATCGTGCGACGCCACCTCTGTGTGCTGTTGGTCACGTGAAAGCCTTCGGTGAAATTCCTTCTAGTCAGCATACCTGAGTTTTCAGCTGGCTACTCGTAGTTTCGAGTGCCCGTGAACGCTATAAAGTCCTCTGTTCTCCTCCCTCGACTGAAACGGCCGAGTCGGTACTCTAAGGATTAAGTAATCTGCAATGTAATGCTTATTGTTGGTGAAAGTTGAATAAAGCGGCGAAGTCGGGGCCAAATACAAATTATTTTTACGAGATACGAGATTACCAATTCATCCCTCAAGTATGATCAACATCAGGACCAAGTTAAATAACCCAACGACAGAATACAGTCTCTAACGATACAGTGATTCGGCTTCTGATTGTCTTCTATACATCCACGACAGTTCACATATTTGTTTAAAGGTGCACGTGGCGATCGTAGCAATGTCACGTGGGTTACGGGTCACACTCGAAACTCGTATATTGGACATACAAAGTCTGAAAAGTAAAAAAACAGATGTAAATTTGTTAACCATCGTAAATAGTGCACCTCACAATACAAGATTGCAAACTATGTCAGAGAGGATCGTCATCTGAAATTTCAGATTTCGGTACGTTAAACTACGAGCGCCACCACAGTTAATACAACTAGTCTATTTATGTATAGTGAGTATTTTATTGTATCGAGCGTATGTATATACACACAAATGCATACAAGGCTGAACTCGGAATCAAAACAACGCCACCATTTCCGTCAAGTTAGCTGCACTTTATACTAAAACAGCAAACTGTTAATTGTTGATGAAGAAACCAATCGCAATCTATAAATATGCCTGGTGAGATGAAGCAAATCAGATGACAAAAATAATTAAAGTCCGTAACGGTTAAAGGCGCATGTAGGCCTAGGGTGAATAAATTACATATGAGACGTTTTATTTGTTATATATGTTCAATGCCTCCAATACAATAAAATACACTGTAACGGTAATGTGGCTTATTAGATCTCAGTAATCTACCAAAGCGTTGTCATTATTTGCATATGATGTACTATTTCGAACAATGATACCAAATGACATGAATTTCCGCTTCACGCGGTCACATGGAATCTTCTTTATCCACATGGCCATACAATCAACCAGTTCGACCTCGTGACCTAGCTGATTAGAGGACCTGTAATTTGAGCAAGACGTCTTTAGTTCGAGACTTAGTGAAATCTACATCCCCCCCCCCCCCCCATGACAGATACCGGTATTCCATATGTAAATTATTATTTGCCCTTCTACACATATTTTCGTTGTATTTATATATACCGGTATATTGAAAAGAGTAAATTTGCTTCACATTGTCAAAAAAGCAGCAGGGCCTTTTTTAACATACATACTGGGGGCTACGGCCCCAGTCCCTATGTGGCGCCCAGTGGCCCCAGCTTCAGCCTTAATTGGTCAATATTTCACAAATCCACATCTCATTTCCGCATATAAAACAAATTCTTAAACCTAAATTTTATTTAAAAAGTAGTCAGACATCAACATATTGCATTTAAGCACCCCTAATTTTTCAAAACTTTCGCAAAGGATAGGGAGACACCCCCGGACTCCTTTCAAGAAAAAGTGGTCCCTTTCTTAAAGGGCCCCCCCCCCCCCAGTCAAGGGCCCTTCTGAAATAGGCCGCGAAAAGCCGCGAATTCCGGACGATTGGACCTAATTTCCTTATGCAACCTAATTTGTCTGTTAGTTTCTTTCAAAAAATGATTTTATATTTTGCTTCAGCAATTCTACTGGTAAATATCATGATAAAAACAGAATTCAAATGAATTGATTCCTGGTAAGTGATCAACCAACGACTGTTTATGAAGACCATATTTTCGACAAAATATAGTCATACTCATTTATAGTTCTGTACATATATGTTTGTTGCAAAACTGTATAGGAATTTAATGGTTTCCGTTGCTGTTTAGAAAATTACAGCACATTCAATGCTTAAGTGTTCGAAATATCACTGGCCTTTTCGCTAAATAAACCCGTCATGTTGCTACTTTTGCTACAAAGTCTAGGGCCACATGATGTTCTCAATAGGGATATCTTACATCCCTAGATTCATTGACACCAACATAACCTCAGCTGCCTCCTCTTTGTCTAGTAATTGATCTCACTGGGCATCCAGAAAGATTCACGGAGCCCGTGAGGATGTTCAACTGCCAAACTGGCTATTTCCACCCGCTCTCAATTTCCCATCGGCAATATTATATCATAAAAAAACTTCTTTTGCGCATAGATTAACCTACAAATCTGCTGCGAACAGAGCTCTTAAGTCCCTTTGACCTATTTTTATGCAATTAACTTTCTGTCCATCGTTAGTTGTGTTCGCCTAAGGGAGGGTGAGACCAAGTCGTGCTTTGTCGTCTTCTCTGGATCGCAACCACTTTCTGCAAACCAACTAGGGCAAAACATGTGATTGTATCAAATTATACTCTTATTAGCGCTCGGAAAAGTGCGAACTGCGCATTCTATTAGCTGTCGCATTTAGAGTATGCATTCATAACGCATGGATTGAGACTAACTATATAGAGCGTGTCCGTGTGGAAGGCTCTTAAAGGAACACGTTTTTCTTTTCTCATGATGGATGGGCGAAAACTTTGCCATCGACTGTACCAGCGTATAATTTATCGAGCTACGGAAATATGAATTTCAAATTTGTTCAAGTCGGCATGAATGCATACTAAATGCGTTATCACTTATCAGACGCAGCAGGCAAAGGGACGCCACATTCTTGGAAGTTATGCCTCAGCATATAATGAACTTGTTAATGCTTTAATGCATTCCAAATCCTTGAACATGTTTCTGGCGCTTCTTCTTGCTATATGTTATGTTTGCAAAGGATGATACGCTATGTTACTAATACGACATTGATTTGAATAATATACGAATATAAAAGTAATGATGAATAACGGTATCGGCTGTAAGAATCGTGGCACAGCGGGGTTAAGCAATGAATACGGATATTACCAGTAGCGTATTCAGGATTTGCTGTCTCGGGGCAAGATTTTGAGTTTTCAAAATATATAGCATATATCTGTCAATTATTAAATGATAATTGAATCATTCTTGGCTGGATTGTTTTTAAATTTGTTCATCTGCGGTATCTTGATGGTTGTAACAATTATTATAATGCCTTAAAACGAGGCTTGCAATACTACTAATATTTAAACGCAATGGGAGAGGGCGTATTCGTCACATTTTTGTTTCTAATTTTGGCCTTGAAAAGCGAGAATGTAGCAATTTATAAGAGAGAAAAGATGAGTCGCTTCCAACATATCTGTAACTTTATTTTATATGGTTTCCAAGTTTATCTGGAGGATGTACTGGCCCAGGATACCTCACCCTATACTTTAAAACAACAATTCCATCAGGTTTCGTCTGTACTATTTCTCATATCATTGTGTGTTTGATAATGCAATTATTGATTGATGATAGTAGTGACGGCATTAACAATAACAATGATAGGTTAATGACAATATCAAACAATCACATAACATATTGAAAATATCATAAAACATCATCATCATATTCTGAGGTTTTATTTAATGTTATAATAATAGGGTTCGCTGGGTATTTTACGGATTGATAATTAAAATAAAAGTAATAAATCTGGACTCTAAATCCTCTAAATCCTAGTAAAAATTTCTCTATTCACGCTGACCAATCTGGAAAAGTGAATTCCACTCATTATGAAAGTGTCCGCTCTTATAGTTTCACTATCAATTATAGTCTCACCCTATAAAATAAGTTTTTTTCCCTTCCTAAGGTTGATCTTTATGGTCGTTATTTAAAAAGGCGAATTTCAATCGAAGGAATTTAGAGCAAGTTTTCAATGGTGACGGTGATGATGAATAAGGTGGTGGTAATGATATGGTGATCCCGACGTGATATGCTGATGTTAACAATGCGATTTAATACTTTGTGTCTGCGACGCTGTGTTTATATGTAGTATTCTATGAATATAAAAAAGCGTATAATGGAGATTATAATATGCTATAATGAAGAATATATACTGTCTTATATCGCATGTGATATGGATCATGTAACTTGATGTTGAATGATAATGATTATAATGACGTGCGAATAATCGTATGATGACAGTATGCTGATGATGATAACCTGTCTATGACAATGACAATGACAATGTTGAACTGTTTACCAGTGTGATGATGGTAGAACTCATGATACTGTCTATGCCAATACTGATGTTGGTACTGATGATTGTATGACCAATATGATGATGTTATAGTGATAGCAGATGATTAGAAACGGGGGATCTCGAGGGGATCCAAAACAAACGAGAAAGGAGTCGAGGCAAATAAAATGGAAAACCAATGTAGACTTCAGGATGGCCTATGTTATAAAGCCAAAGAATTTAAAGATGAAAATGTCATCGCCAGTGCCATTTCGTTTTGCAATCATTTAAGTTTTTAAAGTTAAACATATATTTTAGGAACTGATAATGGTGAATCTGATGGTGATCCTGATGATTACCAGTATGATAATGGTGGGCCTGCAGGGCCTCATGATACTGTCTATGATACTGAATATTATGGTACTGATGATCGTATGACTAATATGATAATGTTATAGTGATAACTGGTGGTGATCCTGATCTTTACCAGTATTATAGTGATTACTAGTATGATGGTGAATCTGGTGGAGATCATTACCCATGTGATAATGGTGGGCCTCATGGTACTGTCTATTACATTGATGATTGTGGTATGATGATCGCATGATGATAGCTAGTATGATGGTGAATCTGATGGTGATCCGGATGATTACCAGTATGATAATAGTGGGCCTCCGTATACTGTATATTACACTGATGACTATGGTACTGATGGTACTAATGTCAGTGTTTGGTGTCAATCGTTCTATTGTTTTAATGCAGCAGGACAATGGTGAATAGCTAAGATAATGATAATTACGCTAATTACGATAATGTATAAGGGAATGTACTGTACAAAAAATGACGATGGTCTTGGTTTTTCTTGTTATATAATTGGTTATCATAACTTGGAGAAGAACGTATTTTGACAGAATCCGATAGTATTCAAATATATAGTTCAATGTTACTACATTCCATGTAGTAACTGTGGGATCGAAACCGTCGAAGTTTATCCAATCTTTATTTTCTTTGGGCTTGACGTCGCTTGACGTTACTGAGCCTTGCGCAGCCGGTCACACGGTTGACTAGGCTGAATGGTGCGGCATTGTGAATTTGATAACAATGTTTTCTCTGTAAAGGGACGCCAGATAACAACGCCATATGACAAAGGAAGTAATTATTTTTATCTCTCTTCCAAACGCACGACGTACAATAATTTTATTTAATTATATCAATATTGTCTCCAATAATTAATGTCCCCACTTACCCCACCCTCTCTACTTTCACCAAAACTACAGCCCTACTCTATTAAGCTAATTGAAAAAAAATACAGGCAATTGCCGTTAATTGCTGTCAGCAAGGTTTGTACAGGCCGATGATGCCTGGAAGTACTCACTCTGTAATGCTTAAGACAACATTCTGAATAATGGATTCAATTAACATATATCTACTCTATCGTTTATGCGTATGCTTGATGTATTAAAGCCACTGCCATTAATCTTCTCTCTGTTTAGAAAACAGTTTGCGCATGATATCTCGTCAATTTCGTTTGAATAAACATTTATAAACCTTGAAGTGGCCACTAGACCGATTTTCGGTTTCCAATTTTATGCTATTCTGATTTCCCTGAGTGTGCCTTATCATTGGCGCCAAGGAGTAAGTTTTGCCATCAACACTCTGGCTCCAACCATTTCAATCACCCTATTTTTTTCTTCTTTTTCATTAAAAGAACTTCGTATGAAGTATTCTTTATCTATTTCCATTGCAAAAACACGGTCACATATGAGTGAATATGGGGAAAATAATTCAATCTCAAAAACCGGAGGAATTATTTGTTAGACTCCATCCTTTATTAATCATGCGTTAATAGTAGAGGGCCTTTGTCTAGCTCTCATCCAATAGGAAAGTGATGATCACCACGTGACCAAGATTTTCATTACATATTCCCTTGACCGAAGCCTAGAACATTCATTTCTGTTAGTCGTCAAAATCTCTGAAAGTCTTGTTGATTAAACAAATCATTTTTCTACTTTTATGATTGAAATATAATCAAAAATGATTTGCTTATTTTCAATTCGCAATTCGATGATATATTAATCAAATTGTTATAGGATATAGCAACGAATCTGGAAAGAGGGGACATTGCCACATTTCCCCCCAGTCGTCGTCTTTGCCAAATGGTATACATACAGTAGCATATCCAGGGTTTTGTTAGTAGTGACACAGGGGGCACCAACATCATCTATGAGCACCAACATCATATAATACAACCATAGGGTATATGTTTCGGCTATATTTTGGGTGTTTGTGGGGGTACCTGTGGGAACCTCAATTTTGTGGGAGACTTTCACCGATCACAAGCCCCACTCTAGTTGCTACGCGATCGAATGGACAGTGGTCAATGGCAATTCATACTCTGAGGGAATATACATGTAGAGTCATGGTTTACTTATAGCGTCTCTCAGTCTCTTTCAATTTCTGGTTTCGATAAAAATCAAGGAAATCCTATGAAGCTATCATATGATGACATTTAAGCATATTTGTGTATGTCTGACCCCATGATTGCAAACACGAAAACAACGACATATTATCATTTAGATATATCTAGCCACGTGGTAAAATGTGGAATCTTGAATGCCCATAAGTCTGCAACCAATATTTTTTAATTGATTCCTTCTTGGTGTGCAGTTGTTGTTTGAAAATGGCTATATGATACTAGTATGCATATTTATGTGAGGGTAGGGCTTAATTAATGTATAATGTATGGTATATATGCCTACATATTACAAAAATGTCAATGTAACTCTTGAACGGACACGTATTCATTAACTGTGTTGAAGGAACTCAGTGCGGATATACCGCCAGAGTCATATCATGGTTCCTGTATTTTATATACGTTTTCATAATTTGAAGATAATATATAGGTTATACTTGTACGCAGTTCTTAAGAATTGCACGGTTTATCCGACACGACTTGGTTGTATTATTAGCTGGCATTGAAACTACTGATAAATAGGAAATGCTCATAGGTATTCTTAAGCTTATGTAAGTGTTTGAATTTATGAGCCAGAAGATATATTAATTTGTTTATGGAAGAAGACAAGTAGTTCAGTAACCATGTATTTAAAGGGAACACGGGCATGTAGAAATACTAGCGTACCGTAGCTGATAACATTTTAATAAAATTGGATTAAACTGATATCAATTCTGTTTGTGGCTAATTCACTATGTATGTTACGTCTGGCTCGACCAGGGCATATTGTAACCATTGAATTGTTAATGGATAAAATACGACAAATAGTAACTTACGTGGACTAAAACTTCGAGTTTCAATGAAGCGTCTTGGATTCCGCGCGTTAATGCCTGTGAGAGAATTGAGTCTGTGGAGCACGTTCGCCACACGTAAGAGACGTAGTTACGATAGGATAGTGTTTTATTTCGCTTGAATGTCTTCATGAGTATACATTATGACTTTTAGCCATATTTCAACTGACCTTGGGGTTACACTATTTATATTATCATACAGTACATGTATCCCCGCGGCTGCAAAGACTAAATGTCTTGCATTTATCGACAAATAATGGATACGCTCTGGTTCTATCTTCCTCGGACGATTAAAATCAATCGATTATCTTCATTCTCAGATAGGGGTGGTTCCAGAATATTATCCGTATGTTATGAGAGAATTTCAATACTTTTCGTTGTCGGGATTTCTTGCTGAAGAATATAAATGTTCAAAGCAGGGATGTGCCACGACCTACTCTGGCACTGGCTTGCCTTTGATCGAATATTTTACATTAAATTATAAGTAACTCTACGGTAGGGGTAATGGCGCAGAAGTGGGAACATAGTGGACACGTGCTATACCCCCAACACAACCTTTAATAAGAAAAACGCATGTATAGAGATCAGGCCGCATCATATTCACCAGAAACACCATAACTATTCTCTTCTCTCCTAAAAAACTCATTCAAATACTTTCCCCCAAAATAACAAAAAACATGTTGGTATATGAGGTATTGTAAGGTATCACTCGAACTCTATACCTGGGACGTCACTGACAATGACAGGATGAAAATAAACTGTGCACAATGCATCCTGTCATTGAGAAAGCACTGTACCTAATGTACATGGTTTAAATGATATGAAGACCCTCACCCTCCCACAAAACTCAATGGAAGAAAGTTTACAGGGATGAATAAACTGAAACAACGTTCATAGGTATGGTGCTTAACCCTTAAACTACCAATGTTGCGAATTTCGCAACATTTGACCATGCTTTTTTTAGAAAATTATAAAACGATGTACAGTAGCAACATGCCATATACACAGTGTCTGTTTTATTTGATAGAAAACCCATTGGCCTTCCATAAAAAAAAATATTTTTTGAGGGGATCACTGTAGAAAAAAATGGTCAAAAAGACCAGGAAATTGACCGAAAACATGACATTTTGACCCCAAATTTCAAAAAAATCCTGTACCCCCACCGATTTTTTTAGAACA
>JAODAF010378254.1:0-14985 GCA_027574765.1 Molpadia intermedia
TGGTAACTAAGGGGTGCAACGAAAGTCATTTTCTAGGCCTCTTTTCGGGGTTCACCTGATAGACTATTTTATAAAACCCTGGATCTGCCACTGCGGTGTTCCATACATTTGTCATCGCTTGTTGCAATGGTTGCCTGAAACCATGTCATATCACCTGTTAGGATCGAAAGTAAATATATTAAAATCACAACACGCCTTTCACTGTCTAGTTAACCTTTAAAGCTCATCAACCAGTGTTTACTTTGTTTATTTTTTTCTGTTTTTCTGTTTGCCTAAAGTCATGAACATCTGTATTTAAGTGATTTCTTTGAACAATACATGATTTATCATTAAATATTATTAAACAAAGCAAACATCATGGGTGTGTTTTATAATCACTTAACTGAAATCTGGAAAAAAATTGTTATCTAGCCAGATGGCTTTGAAAGATCAATATTTAGTGATTCCATGTGTAAATTTATATGATCGTCATAAAAACATGCTTCACCGCTAATTTTGACGACAAGCCCCATTCTTGTTGGTGTAGCTGTGGTAATTAGTTTCAAATAATAAATGTTTTTTATAAATTCCTAACCAGTACTCTGATACACTGAACTTGCATTGATGACACCATTGCCGGCACAAATGTCTACAGTGCAACATTGGTTCCATGATCTCCATCCATTCCATATTTTTGGTTCATCTCGGAACCTATGCAGTCTACTTGGCGTGTGTGTGTGTGTGATGCCTGACCTTGTTACCACGTTAACTCAAGATTCAAGAATAAAATGTTGGATAGTTACCATACTTGATGTATATGTTGCCCATAGTAAGTAGATGACCTCTGTTGTTTTTGGTGTGCATCACATGAATATTAATGAGTGGGCAGGGCTTAACGTAAAATTCTTAAAATGTGAATATCCTCACAACCGTATGTTGGACGAGGTTCATACTGGGTATGGTTGTGTTAGTTGAAGGTAGGCACACGTTCATTGTATGAAAAAATCAGGCTTAATTCTTAGCCACTGAAAAAGCTACCACGAAAGTCAAGAACCGGATGTTGGATAGTTACCATACTTGACTTATATATTGGTCGTAGTGAGTAAACAACACCTATTATTTTTGCTGTGCATCTCATGAATATTAATGAGTGGGCGGTGCTTAACATAAAATTCCAGAATAAGATACTGGATCATTAATTTACACAAATCTAGTATATAAACAATCCTGGTACTTTTGGCAGTCAATCTAAAAGGTCCTTTAAGATCAGAAATTTGAAATGCTTTCCAATAGAGTATTGTTGCACCTACAAGCTTCTAAACCAAAACAGCAACACAACTGCAAGCTCTTAATTTACAAGCGGTTGTCATGAATATTGGACATTATTTTATGCATTTCACTTGTATATCTGAATAAGTATGACTTAACGCCAAATTCAAAATATAATGTCAATATATCTGCTAAGTTATGCCCATAAGTAAATTTCGGTATCGGAACCACTAAACGTTTACGTTTTCTGGTTTTTACCTGTCCCCGACCGGGCCTCCTATAGTCATGGTCTCGGAAGGCCGCACCGACCGCACCGGCCTAGTTACGCCACTGAGGATACACCAAACGGTCTGCACCAATATACACGCAATAACTGTTTCAATGAACGCCCACGATGACGCACACTACCACGGTAGATAATATGTTTATGTGATCGATGCCATGGAAACTTAAGACTGTCTTAAACAGGATTGACGTTTGCAGTTATTCACACTATTGCTTTGAATTCACAACTCGAAATACTTCCTCGCCGCGCGCTTAAAGCTCCTAGCAACATTTTTTTAATATTCTATCAAATAGAGATTTGTTTCCTTTCAGTTTTCAGCTCGTCACCAAAATGCCAAAATGTATATAAATACTAACTACGAAGAAACGGGTATAGACATTTTAATACATGTTATATATTCAATAATAATAAATAAATACACGTTACGTTTGGTTGATTCTGTAATGGATTTCAGGCAGCATGTTTTCGTCTAATTTCAAATATATACAAAATTACAAACATATAAGAAATACAGTTTGAATTTAGATATACAGAATTTACTGAAAAATGCCGTGTGTCAACAGAATATCTTACATTTGTATTGCCATCAATACATTATAGTTGACTTATTTGCCTTAACTTTCACATATTAATTCTATCATTTGTCAATTTGTCAAGTCTACATTAACTTTACGGAGCCCAAATTCTTCACATATTCGTCTCTATTGCATGTCTGCATATTGGTAACGTATATCCGCCCACTGTACATCGCCATCACACTATACATTTATATGTTATTACCTTTGTATGTGCACGAGTGTGATTGGGGCTGAAACTCGATTAAATGAATATCTCCTCATGGCGCTTGGTAGGGAGGGGAGGGGCGGGGGTGCCAAGTGGTTGCTTGTGCATGGGGTATAGGGTACCGTAGTGTATTGCAAAATTGAAGGCAGACCGCATATATATGCATCAACTCACGGCCTGACCTTTCGGATTCTCAGCTATATTTTTCAAGTAGTGCTTGAATTTGTCGATACATGAGGTATATGAGGTATGACTGAAAGCAATCCCACTCAGAACCCCGCGGTTTCTATAAGCTTTCTACCCCATTGTGATTGGTATCCTTATCGTAGTATAGTTTTGTTCTACGCGTCCATACCAAAAGTGTTCCTCTGGAACGCCCGAAGTTGATAAAAACAATTCAAAGGAAGTGCTAGATCCGTTATAGCCTGCTGACTAAGAACTGTATACAGCGACGAATCTTAGACAGCATCTTCTGACTTTAACAGATAACAATCATGTAACTGATCGAACACGTATATTTACAATTCTCACTGGGATTGCGAATACAAACCCGAATATGGGCCTTATCTGTTCTTATCGTTTAATACGTTTCAATAGGTTTAAGAGAGGAATATGATTTCGTCATGACTTGGCTCACGCATCCATCTTTAATAATGTCAATATTTGAGATGAATTTCAGAGAACCATGGATTAATTCGGATACATGATACATTGTTTACGAAACAATACGTGCGTTTGCGAATGTCAACACAATTTTGCGGCAATGAAAGTGATCTCCTTCTTGTGTCTGACACAAATCTCAAAAACAGCGGTTTTTATTGAAATTATTTTGGTATTAAAATTGAGTACATATACCCCAAACCGAACAGAATAATAAATAGAGTAGCCGAATATGTAGGCCCATTCAAACTCCTATCATCGCTGTAAATAAGCTTGGCTTGGCATTTATGTACAAAGTTAACCAATATTGGAAAATGAATCATTGAGGCCATATATGTGCCTAATGGGATTTATTGAATAAAAGGCATATCTAATTCTATAAAAACTAAAATTAAATATATAACATGTTAACAAATCTAATATTATTCTACTTAAAAGTATTTATTAGAAATACTAAGGAGACCATTACAATACTATTGTTAATCCTAATTAAAACAATCTTAAAAATACGTGGCAAGTCATAAACGAACTTATTACTCGTAAATCTGGCAGAAAATTTCACAAATAAACAATAATAACAACTCATTGACTGATGAGGGTGAAATTGCAGATGCCTTTAATAATTTATTTACTCACAGTGGCCCAACATTGGCTGACAACATTTCTCCCTGCTTCAAACCCCCACACGAGTTTCTTGCAAAGCATCTAGCTTATAAACTCTCTGAATGCTGCATTGTATATATTTGGCTTATTCCTAGATATGGCAAAAGCTTTGATAATGTTAACCATAATACTTTACTGAATATATTGGAACTTAATGGCATTAGAGGAGTTGCAGTTAACTTGTTCGATAGTTACATATCTGAACGCAAACAATGTGTCATAACAAAAAACAAATTATCTAAGTTTCAGAATATTGTATGTGATGTCTGACATGGGTACATTATGGGTTCATTACTTTGTCTCTTTTATATCAACGATCTTCCTCATTCTGCCTATTTACGGGTGATAATACCACCCTCTATAAAACAAAATAGCATGCTTCTTGTGAATCAATTATAAATGACGAATTATATGTGATTTATAATTGGTTTATGGCTAATATATTAACACATTATGTCATATTCCATTCACAGAATTAGGTTAATCCACATTTAAAACGATGTTAGATGGAATTGCGTGTTAAAAATGTAAAGTTTTTAGGTCTTTATCTTGACTCACAACTATTCTGGAAATCCCATATAGATATTATTTGTAATAAGGTTTTAAAAACAATTGGTATTATTTACAAGATTAAAAATGTGGTACCCCAGAAAGTGTTATCTTCTCTTTACTATACCTTAGTCAATCCTCACATATCCTACTCTAATATTCTGCGGGGAAACACATATTCTAGTTATTTAAATAACTTATATTTACTACAGAAGAAGGTCATGCATCAGTATCTTGAGGGTTTATGACAGATATTATCTACAACTTGGAAACTTTATATTTAAATATTTTCACAACCTGATACCCTCTAATGTTGATAACTTTTTTATATTTAGTAATGAACTCCACGATCACTTTACTAGACAATCTTACAAGAGATTTTTGTTGGAGAAGGATTCAGAATTATATTTTATTAAAGAGAAATTATACAAAAAAACATTTACTTGATTGCGTGGGAGTCTGAAAATATGAACGTGAGCAAGACCTTCATTCGGCTTATTAACTTGAAGGATTGATTCACATGGAGACATGATGGAACCCTCTCCCGGAGTACCACATCGGATATGCGACTCGCCGGCAATCTTCAAATACCACATCCAAACGTGATATCCCTAGGCGGTTTATGACGTCATCGCGGACATGGAACATGTTTGTGTAGTTTTGAGGCGGTAGCGCCAGTGACGCGCTCCACGTGATCCCATGAGGACGTGTGTGTATTGTACACCACAGAAACAGTAACAAACTTTTTTAGACATTATTGGTTCCCAAGCACATCGTTTCATACTGTATAAAATAAATGTATTATTACTAATAGCAAAATATCAATGTATTCGTCTGTGTAGAAATGATTCACTTATTATTTATATACAATGATTCCTTCTTTTTGATTTAGAAGAGCAGCCGTTTGATCGGTCTTATAAACACTTATTTTGTGACAACAACCCGCTAGTAAAGTTACCTTAATGGCAAACGAAGTCATCGTCGTCTATCCTTGTCTAATTTCTTAAAGACACGATTCTTTGGCTTTTAATATTTGAATGCATTTGTCAAAGCCTTGATTTATTTCAATACGAAAACATATTCCATTAAGTAGTGGTGCAATCGAGCGATAAATTGAAACTAAATTCTACGAGTGATTTCTCTTAAATCCATCATAATCGATCATTTAAGAAGAATACGCTACGCCAAGGACACCTTGCACATGAATTAAGGCTTAGAAATTTTGTAATAAGATGTATTAATATTAATTACTTTTTAGCTATACAACTTTTCAGTGCAGTATAAAGAAGAAGTAATAGAAGATTAATTGTTCTCTGCTGATATCTATCAGTATAATGGGATTTGAGGTAAACAAAGAACGATGTTTGAAATTTGCATTGATTTATGAATTCATCACCAAAGTAAAGGTGCATCCTGAAAACGTCTATGTTTAGGGTGTCAAATGACGTTATCGTAACACTGTATAGAAAATAAATAACTCATGCTTGTCCTGTACATCTTGAAACTGAAACTTCGTTGAATGTTTTGTTTTGAGATGTAATCCTTGTATAACCATGATGAAGTCGTCAAACCATAATTTCCTTTATATACATAATTAATATGTATCTTTAAAAATAAACATATGCATACTATATTACGTATTTCAGCGATTTGCGTTTACAATAGGCACATTTGTTTCTATAAATGGCTATCGATATTTCTGACATGTTTTACACTCGTCAAAGATATGTTGTTTATGTATTGTAAACAATTGAATATTGATTGACTTACAGCCAAGCAGCGACGTCTTCAAATTTCGTTTTCTTCAACTGTTATAGGACATGACAGTGAATGCATGTGTCAATGTTATCTTTCTTTTTTGTTTTTGTTAGATTTCGATTTTGGTAGTACAGTAATTATATATATTCGAACAGTATTGACTTAATAACCACACACAGAGGTTCTAATCTATTTACCTCCGGGTTCCTTATATGTTGGTTTTGTACCTTGTAATTGTTTCTTAATTTGTGTCCTTATATCTTGAATACCTTCGTGTTGACCCAAAAATGTCAAGTTTTAGCACCTCAAGAACAAACATGACCGGCTGATTTCTAATGAGTGCATTTGACAATGAACCATCATTGATCGTTCCTTACAGATCAATACGATATATACTTTCACGATTCGTTCAGCCAAAGTGCTTCTAGTATAGGCCTACTGGATATTAAGAATCAAGTTACATTGCATTTATTTCTAAATGGGTCAAGTTTAAGAAATAAAACTCGATGAGCTGACCTTAATTATCACGAACGTCACTGACCTGGATATCAAAACATAAACCGCAAACATAATTCACGCATCAACGCGTCGTTGTTTAACGTGTCAGTCACGACTTGTCAATTATGTAGATTGAGAAACTTTGACATCGGTATCTATGGGAATTTAAGACTAAAAGGTGATGCGAACCCAAAGCTATACAGTACTTGACTGTTCCTGCGTAGATAGCACTAAAACGTATATGTAAAGGGCTTTTCAATTTCTGTCAAGTATTCTAACAATACAATCGGTCCCAGATGATGTATCGTGCGCCTCAGATGCTGGCATCTTCGATCTTCGATCTTCGAGTTACTTAACTCTTGATCACGAAGATACGATGAATATATACATATATTAAATGAAACCATGACACGCACAACCGTGTACACAGTGTACGTTATTGAGCCTAATGTGTTATATTAATACGTTTTGTGTGGGCTAATGGTAGAATCAGCGGCAAGCGCCGTCTTTCTATATGGAAAAGCTCAAGCGACAATTTTAAACCCAGGTCAAGAATATTCGTCACTAATACTATAATTTAAATTGAATGGTATAAACATATAAATATCATTATAACATATTGGAGTGGTTGCATCGTTCTGTTCTTTTAACAATCTTTTAACAATTGGCATATTATTGATAGAGAGAGGTTACGCAAAATACACAGACCACATAAATACACCCAAATGATTATTGTTCAGTGATCATTTGAATTATCTCAGCGTTATTGGAGGGGTGGGGACTTATCTCGTGTGACAAAATACACCTTGTCCACTAAGTTTACACACATACATAGCTCAATGTTGGTGGAGATCACGGCCTTGCATATATGCGGTCGCTTAGCACCGTAAGTTTTGTTTCCTTGTAAAGTAGTTGGGCAATACATACAGTAAACCAGATATACAGCGTTTATGATTATGTAAATATGGTATGTCCTTTTTCTTCTATAAAATTGCGATCCTTAGCTATACAATGCTTGAAACGGATTCCAGGCAAAAACCGATTATGTTTTGGGAGACAAATAATAAACAACTTGATCAAGCAGACCTATATTGTATATAGTAGACGTATCTAACATATGTTCCATGTTCAATGTGTATTACGCGTTACCTTTAAATGTTATTCCTCTTACAACGTTTTCAATTAATCTTCAAAATACTCTTGAAAAGTCACACGAGCTGTCATTGGTACTTAACCGTATTTTAAAATACTTAGTATGTGGAAGCATGTATACCACTCAGACGTCATGGTTTAATCATATTTCGAAAATGTGCAATATCAATATATAGTACAATAAAGGATAATAATCCTGGAATTAAATGATTGCATAAAACCAATAAAAACCGCGTTAATGTAGTAACAATGTCGAATAGCATAATTCGTGGGACAGCATTACATGAATATTAAAGTGACCAACGATGATTACGGGTTCTTTATACTTGATTTCAACCGCTAAAACATTAAAGTTAAACCTTGAGACGAATTTAAGACAGAATCATTTTTTCACAGAGTTTGACAATTTATAGAGTGTGTGCTGACAGAAACGGTTTGATAGAATCCAGAATAGATGGCAAAAAGATCACTTAAAAGATTACTATTAACACATTACACTATACCTTCATTGCTATATATGTATTAAGTATGTGCCAATTGTTCATATAACATATAACGCGATGATCGTATTAAGAACAGCGCCCACCCACCCCATTCAACAATGATACAGTATATCACATCCCCCATATCGATTCGACTATACCATCGTGTAAAGTTTTTCACAGAACATTGCGACCCGACATGTTCCAATGTATAACCTTAAATCAAAATTACAAAATAGTGATACATTGTAGACATTCGGAATCTAATGGTTAACAAATACAGTACTTATTTATTCAGTGCATGCATTGGTAAACAATTCAAATACGAGTATGACTAATTTTATCATGGACGAGAGCAAAATAACATATACGTTTTTACACGTTCACGCGGAGCGCCTCGTCACGACGTCATGACCTCACAAGCCGCCTACGGATGTCACGTTTGGCCGTGTTTTTGGATGATTGTGGGTCGACCGTAGATCTAGTGTTCCACCGTAGAACTTCGTACTTGAATAACTAATGACCTATAGTTTATCTGTTCTGTGTGGCGGATAACACCGATAGGATAGTAGAGTGGTCAAATATAGTGACTCGATGTAACTTGTTATACTGTAACTATTTTTTTAACACGTTTGCCATACGGTTACGTCATACTGTACTCAGCATTAGTATCAGTAGATACATATACACAGCGTTTTCGTTGTAGACAGACGCATTCATAAACTATATGTGTTAAGATGCAATGCTGCAATGTAATCTTCATGATTTGAATCGGTGTTAAATTTCTGACTTTCAGAACCGTAGACCGTATATTCAACCAAGCCGAATTTTGATTGGGCTTTCATATGCAGTTTAATCGAATGGTGTTATGCATGTCTATGCTACTGTGTAATAACACATATGAACACATATGAAAGCCTAGTATAAATTCGGCTTGGGGGCATATTACGGTGCATCCAGTGGCATATTTATCCAACAATTTTATAAAGACTTTTTTAGACGGACCAGAAATTGTGGGCTGCAAGTGATATAATAAAAACTGCGAATATATTTAGAGCCGAGAAAGAGCCCACGGCTTACACCACTACCTGTATATATTTTGTAACATACTAGACGAGTGACCTAGACAGGGTACTGTATGGAAATTGTGCAATATAGAACGATAATACTGAACAGTCAGTCACAGTATCATTATTGTAACTTTTTCCTCGAATACGGCAAAGGTTGTCAGCTTTCGCAGAATCGTACGAAATAATGATGTTCGTCTTCGTCTGGATGCATACCCAATAACACACAGCGGAAATTCGTTTTGTGACCCAAAGCCACTTATCGTTATTGCACCTGTTGAAATTATGGCCATGTTGTCGAGGAATACACTCAGAGTCAGCGTGTTAAAAATGTATAAGAATTAGGTAGCAAATGAGTAAGTACAATATGCGGATTTGTTTATGTAAGAGGGTTCAATCTGTGTGCAGTACTTTCATAAATATGGGTCAAATCAAGCAAATATACTTTTTCATTAAATATCGTTCTGTACCAAACATAATTGTTGGGTGCTAAATTACATACTCAAGCATTCTATGGGATTTAGTGATGTATGGCTCAATTCCATCTCACCAAGTTGTCTATACCATTGTGTATCGATGAAAGTAGAACAGCGTTTAACATAACCACGACAACGCAACGAAAATAAGTATATATACCTCATGATGCACTCACTATAGGGATTATCTATAAGTTAAAAACTTAACTGAACGGTAATTTGAAGGCTAAATAGTTATAACAGATTGGTAAACAGTAGAGCCCCAGTGGCGACTTATTCTTCTTAATTAGTCGTACCCAGGGCATGTTTAAACATATTTGTTCCTATCTTTAATTCTATTCAATCTGCTTTGCAAAGTAATAAGAAAAAACATGAACATTTTGCCCAATTAGGGTTTCAATCAATTAGTGTTAAGCCTACGATCCATCCATTACGCAAGCCATACGATTACCGATTCAATAAAACCATATAACACATCAGCTTTACATTAATTGACCTGAAAATTGAATACATAGTCGACCCATTAATTGACATTATATTAATTTCACTTTTATTTAGCCTATATTCATTTCGGTCATCTGTTTAGTTTTCCTTTTCATATTCTTTTTAATTACTCTACACGAAAATTAACAGGAAAATTGTCTAGCCAACTCTTGCTTTAAGCCCAATGGGGTTCAAGTTTTGTTTACCCGAAAATTTAAATCAAGATGTTTTTAGATTGGATACATTAATGTATTGTAACTGTAACTAAACACGTTGCCCTTCCATTTAGATCACAAATGTACCATAAAAGTGAATGGTTATAAATGTGATCTATTTTTATTGCATCAGATGTATCAGCAATTCAATTCGTACAACAATACTTTCCACACAACAGTAATATCCGAGCTGATCATATGAAGGACACTTAGACTGGATTATGCTTTTTAGTACAGAAACAAAACAGAGGTTAACAGACAATATATCAGTAGGGAACGCTGATTGTATATACCCTTTTGTGCGTACACAACGCGTATATATTAATCGCTGTACTGTAGTCCAGTTGCGAGTATACATATCCTGTACATGTAGATCAATGCATTCATGCGTGGCATAGATACGCAAATAGTTGTTGCACACGGATTTGTACGGATTATGTCAAGGAACAAAAGTAAAATTTATGCTTCAAACAGATAACTTCAAGTAGAACGAAATATAACAATACATTTATAGGCTATGTACAGGAAGATTTTAATTGCTGAAGTATCTATGCCTATTTTCATTATGGATCAATATAACATTGAGTTTGTTGTGTAGGCCCCATACGATATGACTCTCGTGCCTTGGTCCGATTTATGATCATATAGTTCACTGTATAGAATTAAATCATGCAAACTTTTTTATTAAAATCGTGACTCATTCTTAAAGAAGAACTTACAAAATGAATGCATGAGGAACAATAGTGACATAACTCATATAACCACGCAATCTTACTTATCACTTTACAACATGTTGGAACGATGAATTCTTTGATGTCGAATTTATAATAATTGCAACTTTTCTCCTATTGAATGAATCGGGGATGTAAAAATTGTGACATTGAGTCTGACAACGTGATTTTTTGTGAATTTTGTGGCCAATATGTAATTTAGACAACGTTGTATCAATCCGTGTTTGAAATACCTTGTAATTGCACTTCACAATCTTTCGAAAACGTGATGTGAATGGTTAAGCCTGGAGTTGCGGCATAGTCATCATCCTTCTAAGTCACGAAAAACTTCATATGCTTACGTGAGTTTGTAGAGTTGGTTAAGATCATTATGTAGTTTCGCGGCCGAATATATGTTTTTCAAACAATAATCTCATGAACAGTGGTTACAATTTCTACTAAAACTGTGATTGTTTTCATTCTTGCACGTTGTATTAGCCTTACTATGTAATGTAATGTGATGCATTCGTGTTTCCAACTTTGATATGCGGTAAAAGGTACATATATGGAATAATGTTATAGTAATCATTAACATGGTTATTTGGTTAAAGCTACTATTGACAAATTATCCTGTGTTACCTCTGATATACGTATGTTAAGTTATCCACTAACAGTACCACATAATACCCAATCAAAGACGCTAGGATTTAAAGAAGTGTTTGGAATTTAGATATTGATCGTGCAATCCAAATAGTGCCGTCGTCCTTCCCCAGAGTGATGTTGTAAAGGGGCCAAAGCTTCCTACCAGCTGTCGCAACTCAGTCGCCGATGGGCAGTTTGACGAATGATAAGCTAAGCAATGCATCGCCACTTAGCATGACGTATTTACTCACAGATCGAACGAAACGAACTTATCCCTTTTAAATATCGGCCATGTCTATAGAATCATGTAACTTTAGTGCAAGGTGATCAGATAGGTGACAAGAATATTGCTGTAAAAGGTGACATTTCGAGATGCGTGCAAGTACTTTGCGCATGCGCGTTATTCTAACTGATAATATTGTACATATGTTAATGTCAACGAGTTAATAACTATTAATAATAATAATAATTATTAGCTGAAGCTTATGCTTAATTTGAAAATTGAGTTATATCGAAAACGATGCTTAGTTAATATGATACCGTTAGAATGAATTTATGATATGATTTACTCCTAAAACGTCTCGACCCGAAACTAAACACAATTCGACGTCGACAACTGGCTTGATGCATGCTGTGTAATAATTTATACAAAAAGATATGCATGAAGAATATTAAGTTTCCTATAAATGAAATATTTGCTTTTCGTATAATGCTACTGTCTACTGTTTTATCAAGAAAAAAGACATATCATATCTTGTCATTTTTGTCTCTTAAAACTAATAATTTGATGGTGATAGATAAAGTTTGAGTAACTTGTTATATACAATAATATATAATAACCAATTGATGGTGTTGTTAATAATTCATCTGACAACAATATTGTATATATCATGGAGGAACAACTGAAATTGTTTTAATTCATAACTTTAAAAGCTTAATTAAAAGTGGTGAGTGATTCGTAAGTTTTAACAAGATTTTGATGAAGAACTTGATAGATCACTCACTACGATTTAAACTTCAATGTTATAAACCCACGTCTTTGTAAGTTTAATTTCATTCATCATGCAATTGTTTTTTATTTACGTTCGTGCGTGATGAGAATTTTAAAATTGAAAATAACATGTAAGATAGACCTACATATATGCAATTTCAAGACAGAGTTAGAACGCATTTAATCACTTTAAAAAAATGTACATACGTGAATAACAATTGCGATCATCCGTTCAATTGTCTTGCCTCTTTGATAATGAGAAGAGGCCATGTGTATTCCTTGAGGCCTCTTGATGTTTTCAGTTGGTGATCTCCATCTTTCACTCTTATCTGATTAGTTCTCTTCTCTATGCATTTGCATATCTAGGTCTATTTGTAGAAGCATCTTTGAATAAACACCACGGACGTCAAAACATTCCGCGCACATATCGTATGTCCTACAAAGAAAGAATAATAACAGTATTCCTTACATGACGATTCGAAAGTCAAATGCAAGTTTTTATTGTGATCCTGTGTCATCCGTTTCGAGGACGATGGATCACAAATGTTGTTTAAATGTTGAAGGATAAAACCTGTTACTTAATAAAATTAGCAAACGAAATAGAACAAGAAAAAAGAACATGAAACAAATATACATATAGCAAGTATATACAGTCGTGGCCAAAAGTATTGCATCAAAAGCGAAAAACCACAAAAAACTCCAAAAAGGTTCATTGGTCGTTAACACTCACTCTAAATGTCACAATACATCTTTTAATCAATAATGGGTGTTTGAAAGTTAGTTCAAGAAGTAATTTTGTAATATTTTGTAATTATTACTAAAGTTAGTCTACAGTACAGTATGTATCTACTGTAATTTGCATATTTATAAACAGTTACCAATTTTTTTAGCCAAAATAATTTTGCATCTTTGGGCGAAGATATCAAGATGGCTGCCCACTACGGACACACATGATGCCCCAACGATGTCTTTTGAATTAAGATCTTATAGCATTTAGGGGAAAGGCAATTCTGGAGCCCAGAGAAAACTGGGAGAAATTATTTTGGCTAAAAAAATTGGTAACTGTTTAAAAGATGTATTGTGACATTTAGAGTGAGTGTGAAAGACTAACGAACTTGTTTTTTTAGTTGTTTTTTCGCTTTTGATGCAATACTTTTGGCCACGACTGTAAATCAGAAAAGTCTTTAACCATGAACTATAAAGTAAAAAAAAATAATTTAATGTAATACAATATAAGAGGTACTCAAATTTATTAGATGGGTGATTGGTTGGGGTGGGGGAAATTGGTAGGGGTTGTATGGTGATATTTCGGTAACTTGCGAACATAATTTTCTCCTTTATTTTTCATCTGTCCCATGCATATGTTTTGTAAACTTGTCTATACTTATTTTTTCAAACATTTCATATATATTAATTTTCTACAATGAGATTCAACAAAGTCTACAAATCAACAGATACTTTTTACATTATTGTTGTAATTTGGCAAGCCTGGTATTTGTGGCGCTCTTATTTTCTTGATTTTGGTATATATAACATTGCATGTGATACGACCTCTCGAAGTGACTGTTTGTTGTCGATAGTAATCCAAAATCGATGCGTCAAAAGAAGTAAACGATTTCAATAGCCTAAAGAAAGAAGAGGCAACGTATTATTTTCAGTAACGACTGGAGTAATATTTTATCTATGTTCAGAATCTTAACATACGTTTATTATTTCTACCAGCCTGACTTTTTCTTGAGTGCTTTTATTTGATGTTTTATCATGTTAAAGTTACGTCAATACCTAAGAGGATTTTACGTCATCACCTAGGGAGGTAGAATCAAATACCGTCATATGGCTCCATAGCCTTGCATGTTTAATTAAAGAAACATTGTCCACCGTCAGATTTATTTTTAGAAAATCCCAACACACATATACCCACGGCCACACAGACACAATTCGTTGCCAGAGCCACATGTATAAAAGTATAAAATTATATATTTATATCTTAATGAACGCTACGCTAGATAGAGTCCAAATACCAAATACAAAGGTTTCTTTTCTACGGAATTACATTTTTTTTTTAAAGAAAGACGAATTTGCTTTTGAAATGTTGATTATGAACAACGAGGAGAAAACTACAAATTTAAATTGATTTACAATTAGTTAGAAACATAGATTCAGTCGATAATTCATTTGGAGAAATATTCGGTTTACTATTAGTGTATAGTGAATTGGGGCTCTGGGCCACAGGACCACAAGTGCAAGCACGAGCTCGTTTTTGTTGGTTCGTTTATTTGTTTTCCACAACATGGACATGAGTAATATCAGAAAACACATAAA